>JAQQZZ010000001.1:1085819-1101808 GCA_030265115.1 Mopalia vespertina
CCCCCCAGGTGCAAGCCATTGTTCTTCGACACGGAGACTTGTCTTTTTAAATAAGTTCATATTGTTCCACTACCAGGGTTTATTTTTTATTTAAAATTTTAAAAAACCACAATAATATAAGTAACCTTTGTCGATGGAATTGCTGAAAAACCTTTAAGTCGTTCTGGTATTTACAAAAAAACAAGGTTATTTTCTGATTATTCAGGTTGTTCTATATATGGATGTCATAAAGATGCATATTAGCGCATCACCATGACAACCGGAGAAGCAGTAAATGGTCTTACTAATGCTCAGAATACGTACATCTTGCTTACTGAATAAATTGGCTTAGGTGACTTTAAATGCCGGAAGATATATAAATAAATGAAGCAGTTTGGCCAGCGCAATGCTTGAACAGAAGAGTGTTTCAAACTTTACAATAAATGCATTATGGACGCGATATAATGCTTCTCCTTGATTTAGACAGGTCGTTATTTCTAGAGAATAACATCCATATCAGAAACTGAGCAAAACACTATTAATTATTAATTCTAATTAAGGTGAAACGCTAGAGTGAGCTAGTAGAATGGATTGATGTACGATAAATATTCTGATAATATGACCCTTTTTCTTGACTTTTTGGAATACAATCTTCCATTCTTTGAGTTAAGGCTATATTTAATGTAAAATTTTATTTCTATATTTATTGGTTGGTCCAGTGATTAGACTCCAGAATTTTATATAAGTCTGAAGGGTTTTTTTTTTCAACCCCATCAGGAAAGGTTTCAAAGTTTCAGGAGATCTACAATAACCCCAGCCTCTGATAGGCCTTCTGGCTTCCAAGTTAAAGAGGCAACAAAGATGTGTTCTACACGAGCCTTTGTGGATGAGATGGCCAGAGTCATGTAATATGAATGATTATGAAAAGATCATTCATAGCAGAACGACTAGGTTGTTGTGAAGTGATTTGTGCTCCGGCTAATCCAACGTCATACATTATTTACCGCTAATCCCAAACTGTCGTCTGCTTCTTTCATTTCTATCCTCGCGCGTGCATGCTTGGTTGATCCTGCTCCAGTATAGACTCAGATGTAACTGTCATTTTGATGGCACAATTTCTATAAAGGAAGATTTGTGTTTTATCTGTTCCAGCTAAAATAGATCGTTGAATCGGTTCATCAGCTGAAAATGTAAAATTTAACGTCTAGTTATTGAAAAAACAAATCTTCGTACGCACTCTTATATTTTAACAGCCAGTTAATTTAGAAAAAAAAATGCAATTATCCACTTTTACGATAGAATACATGATTTTATCAGTTGTTGGTTATTTTAATTCCGTTTTAGCAACATTAAGATTAGTTCGTGTACAATTTTGGGCATCCTCACCAAATCATAGGACAAATTAGTATACCGTTTAGTTGGACATTGCAAAAATAGTAGGGGAAAAATGTGTAAAAGTGGGACTGTATATATAAGCGGAAAATGACAATGGTAATTGAAGGGGATAAATTTGTCAAATTTGGATAGTAAAAGCGGTAAAGGTCAATAGTAATTGTAGAAGAAAAACAACCTGAAGGATCTAGAATATTTATTATAGCATTTAATGTTTCAAGATATCTTCCTTTATCCCTAAAGCCAAAGAGAGGATCCGTAAGCCAGTTGTCTAACTAAAGACATAAACGGTAAAATGATTGTGGCCAGTTGACCCCGGAACAATAGGGTCCTCAGTGGCTACTTAAGGGAAGCCCCTTAGGGAGAATTTGCAGTCTCGTCTAGGGGCCATTTTATATCTACTCCCTGGAGTTGTTATTAAAACAATATTATGAGTGTGTAATGTGTGATCAATGGAGACTGGTTGTCCCAGGGCGATAATAGAATTTGTCACTGTCGAGTAGCGAGCCTTCCAGAATCAGCCCTATCTCTTAGCACTACTACAGCTCTCCTGCATTCCCCAGTGTAATTCAGTTTTCCTCCATTTAGATGCAATTGTTTCCCCATAAAAGACCAACTATTAGAATGATGCATGTCTTATATTTTGACACCGTTTGTAAGTTTTGTTTGTTTGGCTACACATTTCCTACTATTGGCAAATCTTAACAATAGTATTGTCTAGAATTGAGCACTACTTTCTGGTACATTTGAAATCTGAAAATCTTATATGGTTTCAAAATATGGAACAATTTCCTATTTTAATATTTGAAATACAGCAGGATGAATATATTAGGTGATGCAATATGCAGGCTATCGGGTATATAATTGTTAGGTGGTAAAAAAAACAGTTGTAACCCATGACGAGTATCAGCTTAGCTGAGTGAAGTAAACATAGGAAATAGCGAAGGAAACTGTCGATTTGTGGGGGGCAAACAGCGCTCTAACTCCAGTCACCAATTAGATAATAAAGCCTGTCAACTTCATTTATCAATCCCGGGCTTGGCTGGCTTGGAGCGCTTTAACATTAGCCATTCTAAACTATAACGATCTAATCAGAGTACAGTTCTTCGTTCATACGCATTGATTGTCCATTGTCGCTACGATAGACTGGATAGCCCCAGCCTTTCATATGAAAATGTAATACAATTTATGAAGTGCCGCTTCGGTGAGAGAGTCGTTCATGCTGCCGTTAACCCAAACGAATGGCTTCATTTCCACATTTGCATCGTTCTTATCCACATTTCATCACTGGCTTATCAGTGGTAGGGTTCGTGAAGACTAGCGGCGATGTCATGGCCTCTGACACAGGCTGTTCAAGCAAGACTATTGAGCAGCAGTGAGATCCTAGATGGTGATTTTGTAGCGTTAAATATTGACTGTTTCATGATCTGTTCGTTCTTGGCTGGACACACAGGCCTCCCTGTTGGACCTCGCCAGACCCTCAACCCATACATCAGGCGTCCAATTTACAGTGTAAATTAGATCATCAACCTCTTTTCTACTCTGTCAATGACTAATAGGAGAATTTACTTCATCGTCAGAACCCCCCCCCCCCCCCCCCAAACACCCCCCTCCTGAAACACAAACAGCCTTTACTGTCATAATGTATTGTCACCTTTGAAGCGAGGTGCCCATCACCTTGTGTTACAAATTCCCCCATAATTCACACTATTAGTATCATGAAAGTGGCTGTTAGCTTTAAAATAATATTTTTGTATCCACTTGATCCTGTCATGGCGAAGAAGAAAAAAAAAATCCCAGTAAACATACTGTAGGTTTTGTTGATGGTAGGTTTGCCGTGATGTGGAGGTACAGTTATTGTTGTTTGTCTAAGTGGTATTTAAGCCATAAGGTTTAAAGTAAATCAACTTTAATTCGCGCTGATGCATTAGGCTTTGTGGCAATTTTCCTATCAAAAGAGCTTAAATCAAGCGAGCTAGTCAGTAAAGGAGATCTGGGGAAAGCGGGGGTTTCCGACAAAATTAAAACCGTCCAAGTCGGCTTTTTCAATAACATTGTCAACTCATAACGGAGCGAGCCCAGCAGGCCATGTTTAATACATGTGCCTGAGTTTGTGTAGTTCATTACTGAGAATAGAGACTGTATTAGAAAGCAGGTAGTTTTATTGACTTGGTTCAATTCTTCGGCTTGGACCAGAAACGATCGCAGGCAACATCCTTTGTCTACAAGCAATAATCTTCAATCAACGTCACAGCCATAAATACCATCTTTATGGGAGTTAATTTCACCGCATTTATTACGAGGGATCGGAAAGAATTTATCGAAGCTGGTCGTGTGACCGCAACGGGAGACCTTTACCATCCCAAACCAGTGGTAACTATTTTTTTCTAATCGGGGCCAGACGATTTCTTGGCTTCTCGTTTCCTCAACCAAGTTCTACGGCTAGTTACTAATGAGAGGCTACCCGAGGGACTGGTGAGTTGTTTGAGAGGTTCACAAACTGATCAACTTGGATTTACAGGATCATAGCTCTAATTAACTGTGTAGGCTCTCTACCTTCCCCAAAGGGCCACTCGACAATTAGCCGGGCTTTTTCTCGCTCGACAGTCGTGTTGTAACAAACAGAACAGGTCTGGTCCCAAGGTGTATACTTTACCAAACGTCGACAAACCGTACAAAGAGATTGCCGTTACACGCCATCAAGGCAATAGAATGTTTCCTTTCAATGAGGAACAAGGCAAAATTAGTCTTTTCCTCTGACGTTCACGCTAATTATCCCTTCTTTGCGGATTGCCTGTAGAAATGACAAGCGAGTACTCCGATCACATGCTGTGTCACTTTTTGCGCTTTTATACAGCGCGAGTCGAGGAGTGTGTTGAATCATTGATGAGACATAGCCGGTTCTCTCTCCTCCTCATCATGTAAAACATTGAAAAATGTACCAGTCGTTTACCAAACCTACTGACACAATTATTTAAGTTTGACGTTCACCTGGTGATCCACTGAAACATAAAGAAATGCAAGCTACATCCCTGTTGCGACTACTGACAAATTACTAAACTCTTTAACATGAAAAATAATGGCTGTAGAAATAGATGTATACAATTTTACATTTTTCGAAAAATAAAAATTATTACTCTTGAATTTAATCTAAATAATGTGTTTGGTTGTTTGATTTGTGTTTGACGTCGTAGTCAATCGTATTTTACATACTTGACGACTCTGCTGTACCCGTAATTGATAGAATACGGCGATGGAAGAAAAAGAATATATATATTATATGTTACTTGTGTTGATTTGTGTTTAACTCGTAGTGCTTAAATCACAATAGTATACCGCCAAGAAAGCATAATGCTGAATGAGATTCTGACATTAAGAGTTATTTGTATTGTTTGAAAATGACATCCCACCTCTGCCACCAAGTATAGCTGGGATGTCAGCCATCAGAAGGTAATTACCGGACTGATTTGATGTTTGTATGAGCTAAATCTTTATCATGCAACCTTGTCAACATGCCTTAGTGTAAAACCATCAGATGCAGGATTGGCAGAGACGGCTAAATTGAAACAAGCATGCAAAGATAACATTCACCCTGTACCAGTATCATTACTTTTGTTTAAAGCGCTCGAGATCAGTTTGCGCTTTGCAAAAATAGCTACATCTGTCCTTTGAAATGGAAAATTTACTGAATCGTAATGGAAATGTATATGTTTGGTGCTGACACTAGCTCCAGACATATAGTCTTACTCTGTCTACATCATCATTGTTAGCCCATCGGCTAGATATTGAATGTAGGAGACATCATTGGCTAGACACACTACAGGAAATCGTATACGTATATCTTTTAGTTACAAAATTGACTATGAATAGGATTTCTTAATCCCATTTTTTGCCGACAAACAATACAAATATAAAGTACAGAGTATGGTCATGTGTGTATATTTTTATTCGATGCTTTTTCCAAGCAAGTATGTCAATATATCCTATAATATACATTTTATCTGGGCTTTCATTCCTGTAAAGTGACCTATATAAATATCATGCAACTCAGATTTGACACAGTAAATAGGAAACAAGACATTAAATATTATCAAATGCAAATGAATGCACGTTTCATCCAAATTTTTTCTTGTTTTGGTTATTATAATTTTTTGACTATATGGTAAAGAAACGGTATGGGAAAACTTTGACGTACTATTTAGCTGCCGTTATCATTTATTTATATTTTATTACTCCATGTGGTTATTTAACTTCTTATTGACGACAAATTAATTTTTAGTGTGAAAAAATGCTGAAATGCTTATAATACTACTTGAAATAATTACGTGAAATATATTTAAATTTTCTGTCAACGTTAAATTCTTTCATTTGTTGACGAGGTGGACAAATTTCCCACAAGTGTTACATGTACTATAGTTGAACAATAATGCTACTTAACCACCAACAGCTGTGGCTGTGGACCTTCACTGCGGGACAGTTATGTCTGTTTGTCAATTTCCTCTTCCGTCATCTTTAGTCCACTCTTAACGCTTCACAGTCCACTTAATACTAATTAACAAGGGGTAACCAGCCAGATCACTTACACTGGCCAAAATCAAGTGAATGATACTCTCTCATTGACGAGATTAGCCGGTTAGTCCCAGCGTCCGGGAATAGCGATTCGGTCTGAAACTCAATGAAAATAAAACCCCTGTTAGATCATTGGCTGCCTTGTCAACGATACCAGTACGTGTTTGTTTATTTGTTTTGTCTGTACAGGTTTAAGTCGATTAAAGAAAACGGACCAGACACTGTAGGAAACTGATGAAAGCTTGGTCCTGTTGATTCACCGAGCTTTAATTAAACAGGAATTTGAGACACCCCTGAATTCACATTGAACTTGAAATTTATAGCAGATTTTGTTTGTTGAAGAGTGCCGTATGCTGAATAGTAAACTATTTTTATAACGAATTGTTCGAATTCTTTTGCAGTCTTCTAACGATTCATTTATTAATTGAAAGCAAAAAATCATTATACCATTCAAAGGAATACGATTTATAATACGATAGATTATTTAGACCAGTTAATTTATTTACGAGTGTAAAATAAAAGAAGTACATGAACAAAAGACGAACACAAATTGAACAAAAATCTATACAATACAACTGTTCAAATATAGTTCAATAGCATAGTATTGACAATGGCTTATATGAAATAAATATACATATCTTACATTTTTCTCTCTCTCTTCATTCAGGTTTTTCTTGAAGTTCTTTATGAAGTGTAACCAAAACTGTTTGAAAAATGCGGGGAACCCAAGAGACATGCGCAGGTTTCAGGTAAATATTATCAGCGAGTTTTTAAAATAATACTTGTATTACATTTGTAACACGATGAAGTAAACCAAACCTACCAAATCGTTATAATCTGATTATAATGAACAATGTTTGATTTTAAATGTTGCACTTAAACTTTAAAATTGTTATGTTCTGGTATAGCTGTATAAAAATTGAAATTCTCTTATAAACAACCTATAAATAAAAGGACCTAGTTTAAGAAAGCAAAATAGGATAACCGCTGTATATTTGTTTGCTCATTATTTAAAAGTTATAACTTGTCTCAAATGTTCTCTTTTCTCTTGTAGGTAGCCATTAGTACAACGGTGTTGGTAGATGGGCCATTGCTGGCAATATCTGATAACATGTTTGTTCACAACAATTCCAAACATGGCCGGCGAAACAGACGATTAGACCCGACAGAGGGAGGTATGTGGAACAGTTAAGTACCAAAAACAATTTTTCTTCCTTCATAGCAGTCTTGTAGCTTAATAAATTCGTTTGTACCAAAATATGTGTCAACATTTCCTCATACTGTATTTTATCAAAATATTTTTTTTAAATCCAAACAGTTTGCATAACTCCGGTATCATTCTGTGTGGATTGTTCCGGACTCCTCCTGGAAACATTTGCTCCATGGAGACCGTAAAAACTGTTTTTTCCAAAACCTGTTACAACAAATTATTTATGTAAAAACAATAAAGTTACCATGTACAGCTAAAGGAATAATTTTTGTATTGTTGACAAACATTTTGCTTACATTTTATGTTGTTACTTAGTTTGTGGCTTTTTTAAAGCTTGCTGTGGATGTGCATATGTACTTAAAATTTATGTTGAATTTCTGTTTGTGTGAATCGAGTACCTGCCCCTGTTAAACACCTAACTGTTGCGTCTTTAAAACTATGCAAATTACACTCGCTCATAATACTTACTTAAGGAATTTAAAATATATTCTTAGATACGAATTTACATTTCCCACAAAATTAATTTTGGAATAGGGCAAATAAGGCTGGTTATTTATGTAGTGTTAACAGCGTTTGTAAGTTAATCTGGGACACCACCCGTCAGCTTGTTACATCATAAGTAGATCGTTTACTGTATATAAGATTAGACTGATTGCATCTCCCCGCCTAACCCCAGCGTAACAGTCTTCACATGGTGTTGATATATCCAGGCATGAGTGACACTTTACTCCGGTCAATCCACACCCTACTGTCATCTCAAGCAGCGATGATAACAAGACAGTACCCTAATTACCAATCTGATAACGTCATTCATTAGATACGAGTACACCAATACTGTCTTAAATATCAAGTATGTGGTGTTTTCACCAGAGAGACAAAGTCTACATCTTACCACATTCTAGTAACTTGTTATTGGTTAACAGTAATTGTTTTTATTTTGCCGCAAGCTCATTTCAGTATTTAATGCTACAATTTACATGCTTTATTCTATGACTCAATAACTCAAAAGTATTTCCTTCAATTTTGTTATCTTACCCCTGCATTTCATGAGGTAACTAAAACTTTTCTCAGAAGATTCGAGTTAGTTATGATAAAATATGACAGATTATGCGATTAATGTTAAGACTTTGCAAGTTTTGTGTTGAGAAAATTCTTATGGGAAAATGCCACTAAACTTTTATTTAACACAACTATTGAATAATTGTTTAAGGCAATTGAATGCAATTGTCTAGACGTAAACTGTGCAAAATTTTAGATTCAAAGCCGTTTTCGAATGACTGGAACAAATTAACACCAGCTGTGATCTATGCACATATTTGCAGACATGTATTAATGGCTGTTGTCAATTTGCGAGTAAACAGCTAAACCAATACATTTATTCTGCGAATTGTTTGAACATCCAGTTTTAATATTATCGTATTATTCTTATGATGTATTGTCATGAACAAACCGTCCGGAAATAGTAATTAATTATTTGTTTCGGCAAATGGATACTTTTCGAAAATATTAAAGTATTAAATATCAAGTCGTTTTTAGAGATTAACCGCGAATTCAGATAATATTGATGGAAAAAGAAAGGCTTATACGCCAAGTGGTTGATAATTTTATATACAGCCAGATTAGCTGGTTAATGGAGCCGACAGGAGGCGTATCAATTAAGCATGTGTGGGCCCGTTATTGGGATGTTCAATTATGATGAGACGATGACATGGTCGTCCGACAATGGAGAGCCTATCGACAATAAATCGGAGAGGGTTTGAAAACTGAGATGACTCTAATCAAGAGAGCTCTTCTTTCACTTGATGCCGTGTTGACGGACAGCGTGAATTGCGATCATTGTATCAGCCAAGCAACAGCAACAACCCGCGCACGCAATCCTCTTCCAAGTACCGCTTTTCTTGCAAGCCCAAGTTTCGCGATGGCCATTGATCTCCAGAAGCCATTACCCGTTTATTCCCATTGTAGAGAAGGTTTCATAGAGAGCTAGCATGACGGATGTATTGTTTCAATGGCCCAAACTGCTCCATCATACGTCGAGACGGGGACAAGGTCATCCACAAAATCTACCACCCAATACATTGATAGATAGAAGTTGAACAGAACAGTTACCCCCAAACAATTGGCCCAGGGACATGCTGTCGTGAAATCACCAACCTAATAACAATACCCTGTCCGTGCCGCCGGTGGAGGTCCCTCAAACCCCTATATCACACCCTCAACACCCATCTGGCCAACAGCTATCCCATCTGCTCCCAACAAATTCATTCTGCGACAAGAAATAAAAGAAAATAGGTAAACATCGACTGTGTATTTCCTTTCTAAGTCGACTTAATTTGATCCAGTGGTCGAGAATTGTGCATCCCATCGGTTTGATTCGCCAGGAAAAGGGAAAGGAAATGTGAAAATGCCCCAAGTATGTGACCATCAAACGGTGGTAGTTTTGGGACTAAGAGCACGGCATACCTCACTGGTAAAACCCAAGACTGGGTGTCTGCGAGTGGTAATTGCCGGGAGATGCTGGGACAGAATTACTCTGCTTCTCGCCTTTCTCGACCTTCAGAATACTGGTTGAGTTATATGTAGAGAGAGTCTACAGGGAGTAAAAGATCAGGAAGTTTTGCCACCATCAGGAACGTATTTAGAAGTCGACAAGGCGAACCACTAGCGCCCTCTCCTTCCCGTTAAGCTACTTCAGCCGGGGAAATTCAGACCAGTTTTCCCTCCAAATAAACAAGCTGGTGTTTAGACAAGTGAATCGCGCTACGTCAAAGACAACTCTCTCTGTAAAAAGATAGTGCCTACTTGGGCTGTAGTATGCGATGGAAACTGGAAGCTATGCTTCTCCCTTTTATCTTGGCCATTGAATAGTTTTTTATGAAGTGGATGTAAAAACAAAGCGGTCGTATTATTTCAACTCCAGGGATTTAACCGTGTTATAGATACTGGGTTTTAGGAGGTCCAAGCAAACACTCTTTTTTGTCCTGTAGTCTTTTATAAAATGTGTTCTATCTCAGTATGATAGGCTGTCTTCTTGTCTTAGACTAAAATTTGTTTGCGCACGAATACCAAATTTAGACAATTGCCTAAATAAAGAAATATAGGAATAAAATATCAGGAGTGAAGTAGGAATTTAGTTTTCAATATAAAGTAATATGAAAAGGAATAGATCTAGGTAACCTGGTAGCTTGAACATTTCTAAAAATACCGTTTTGGTATATTATGAGATTAATTTAAATTTAGTAACCTTATGTTTTAATTCATTAGTAATATACAATAATGAGTATTATTAATCATATGTGTTGTGTTTAATATATTGTCACACATATTGATCTTTTATATATTGTCACACATATTGATCTTTTGATCAATGCCCAGGAACAATGGAAATAATGTCAAGTGCTGTAATATTTCACTTCACAAATTTATGAGTGTACTATTTACTACACGGAAGTTACGACCTATATAGAGAAAGATTTTATTCAAAATGTAATAATACAAGATGCTGGGTTTTATTGCGATGCTTAAAATATCTCGTACTTTTGTCCTTAATCACACATGTTAGATTTTGCACAATCTGTGAGACACCCCGGCAGATATTCACTACATGGTGGTAGAGGACTAAGGGTGTCAGGGGCGCCTGGAGTAGGTGTGATTTCAACTTGATCATCCCGTCACGGTTTGAGCACAGCGTACCGGGCTTTTCATTCTAGCAGGGTAGTCGACAATGACTCACAGCTCAACCATCTGTCCACATATTACCGTTACGAACTGCATCGAAAACGGCTACCCTTCCCATGTCATGTTAAGGGACAACGTAAAAATAGCTTAAATGTCCCCTTGTCTAAACTGGATGTGCTTTGTTTCTATTTGGGAACATTGTAAACCAAAATTAGAAACTATGCGAAATGAAATCCCCGTAAGATAACGTAAAACGATGCAATCATTAATTAATTTCATCATTGTGCCACCACGATGTGCGCCGTGGAAGCCAGAAATAACAGTATTACAATTATGAAGCTTATTATCGTGTAAAATTCAAGCCAATTTAGAGATTGGTCGGCGACCAACGGAGATTCCTTACATTTCGATCAGCTAATAAAATTGTAATGCTTTGGATACTGTTGAAACAGGTCTTTACTAAAATACAGGTCACATCAATTTTGATCATGGTTTGAATGTATTTATTTTTGTGAGTTAAACACAGTTTTGAATGTTGTTTGAATGTTGTATCTGTAAACCTGGTGTTTAGTACTTCAAATGATACTTATGAACAATGTACCTATTGGTTGACAAGTCAATTGACCAGAAAATCATCAAACGAATCACTTATTGTGCCATTTTCTTATTCCAAAAATCAGATTATCTTTTTTTTATATATAAATTACTCACATTATTGTGAAGGTTTCAGTACAAACAGTTCACTGGCACCAACTGTATTCTGTGAAGTGAAAACAAAAAATGGGTGCTCGTTGTTGCACCTTGTCGACCACCACTTTCAGTTCCATAATAGACAATACTCACCATTGGATTTCTTTAATTTGTCTTAACAGCTACACCGTGTATTAAGGCGATTTGTCCCAGTGAGGGGTGGACATCAGGGGGAACAACCGTTATTATAGTTGGGGACAATTTCTTTGACGGACTTCAGGTTGTTTTCGGCACAATGTTAGTGTGGAGTGAGGTAAGTAAAACAACGTAACATACTGCTCAATAAATAATTAAAAAACAGTTTTTCAAAATGAATATAAACTTACTCTAATTGCTAACACAATAAAGCCAATCTACTGTGATTTTCAGTCTACAACAGTTGTCAATAAAAGAATCACGGATACATTTTGTTTCCTGTAAATCAAACTGACGAATTATAATATTTCCCGACAAGCGTATAATTCAAGGATGCGGTAAAATCTTTACACTTGTTCATTCATTTTTATTTTTTATTTTTCTTTATTAAAATTATTAAGAAGAAAAGTCAAGTTACTAAAAGATGCTACACCGTGAGATTGTATTTGCCAATATTTGCAACAACAACATAATCTATGTTTGAGGAATATTACACAAAAAGATGGGAAATACATCTATTTTTTCTGTCTAGTATAGTAAAACGTTCGCTGTTAAGATGAGTTATTGGATGCGTGGATACAAAATTGAGTGGAAAATTTTATCTATCATATATATTCTTATGTTGATTTTATCCAAGTTATCTTCACAGAAGCTCATATGAAAAGCTCAGTCGACCCTATCAATCCCATTAATTCACGGTGTATAGAAAAATACGACAATACTATTAGAAACAACGCACTAATACATTTATTTATTGCGCCATATTGTCTCATTGTCGATAAAATAATATGATTTTCTTAATTATTATGATAAAAAAATTATACCATTAAGAATAGAGATTTACTTTGTATTAGGAAAAACGCAGAAAAAAATAGCAGAAGATCCATTTTTCAGAATTTATTTAAAGGATGTAATGCTGTCTTGTCTGACCTGTGCTAGAAAAAAAAGCTAGGTTTTTGGAGTTAATTGTGGATGATTTATATGATAACTGATGACGACTGCCCTACGAGCACTTCTCTTAATGAACTATAACCCTTTGTAGAGATGCTTTCCTGATCGTTCTGCGTGGCGAGCTGAAATTGGCAGTCGCCGGCATATTAAATTTATCGAATTATTCCGAGAATACGGAACTAACGTTCACGGCATTAAAACAATCATCAGCAACAATCAAGATGCAAAAATGACGGCCTAAGATGAACTGTGAAATAAAAAAAGATTGATTGCAATTGCGCGGATCTTTTATCAGAGCCACTGGGCTAAGGCGAATATTAGTGAAGTGAATAACCACTATAGTCACCAAAAGCTCTCAGATTAGTCAACGACCTCTACCAATGATAGTATCTTTAACGGATGAGGTGGCAGTGTCACTGAAGAAAGACTTTACCAAATTCGTCAAATTTCTACGAATGAATCACCAGAAAGAGAAGAGACGACAGACGATAAGAAAAACAATAACTTAGTGATTTTTCTTCCAATATAGCGAGGTGCTATTTAAGACAGTATTGAAATGAGAGAAAATGATGTTTCTGTCATTCTGTATACTGCGTCTAACTATACTTACAAATGTGTACCGTTACTAGCTGTATGAAATAATTATAAATAAACAGAACTAACAACAACAACAACAACAAAACACAAGGACCCATTAACGCACGCTCATACACACGACCACAACAACAAACCAATGACGTTCAAGAAACTGAGCCTGAAATGAAATGAAAGAATACTGCTACTTTCGGGTAGTGTTTTAATTGTCACATGTAAATTATTTTCCTTTGCTCATTGTAGTTGTTGACGTCACACGCTATCCGGGTACAAACTCCACCACGTCACATTCCGGGTGTAGTAGAAGTCACTCTTTCTTACAAATCCAAACAATTCTGTAAAGGTGCTCCGGGCAGATTTGTCTACACAGGTAATTTAAAACGTGAAGTCAGTGGGAAAATGTTGGTCTTGTTGTATCCACATATTTTGTTTAATAAATGAAGTTTGATCATAGCTAAGACAACTAAATGAACGAATGGAGTTAAAGGCCAATCCATAACAAGTCCCGATGGGTCTTACACATCAAATGCTTTGGGGATTTAATATATCATTAAGTACGATGTCATCATATGTAGTAAATATATATTGTAAAAAGAATGGCAGTCTGTTGTGGTCATTTTAGCATTGCAATGTTTTGTTTAGTTTACTAGTGTCACATTTTAAACAAAGGCCATATTGGTACCGGTGCTTTGTAGAAAGTGTAGAACAAGCGTACACCTACTGGTCATCGTACCTGTACAGAATAGTGTACCTCGTTTGGCAACAAACCCCTGTGCAAAAACATCACGTCCGTTCTAAAGTGGACTTAGAAAATGTAGGATTTAGACATTGCCATGAAATTGTTGTCATATTAAACCTACGTGAAAGTCTAAAAAACAACATTAAATAAATGTAACCTAGTTCCGGGACAATCAGCTGGGGTTAGCAGAGGACATGTTTCCCGCCACATCTCTACTATGTATTTTTTTTTCCAATTCCGCTCCGCGATTGAGATTTGACACATCAAAATCAGTATTCATAAAAATTTGAATGAGGCCGAATTTCAAGATTGTCATAATGTGGAGGACTAGCGGAAAATCATACTGTGCTGGGTAAAACAGGATTGTCACTTACACAGGGAGACTATCTTCACCGAATGAGCTCTTGTCCTCGTTGAACTAAGTGACAACGTCAGCCTGGTAATTCCGCCATGATTGTCACGCGGAGCAAAGGCCACGTGGAGCTCACGCGGCGAGCGAGATGGTCCACAGACAGACACAGTAGCGGTTTCTTTTGTATACAGAAATGATCACACCGTTTCTAAACAGTTTTCATCTGAGTAAATTTGTCTTCGACATTCTCAATTGTGATTTTGGTCCAAAATTTTAACTTTGCGAAATTGGGTGTCATCTAAAGAAATCGTCTTATATTAGTGAAGGACTTGCTGTCACCACCAGAACTGGTAGACAAATGGCGACATGCTGATCGGGTCTTATAGTTAAAGGCTGTCAGATTTGCCAATCGAAATGTTATTTATTCTATTCTTAATATAGTTTCGGAAAGCCAAAAAAAAGTCTAATGCTGCGGAATGTCTTAATAACTACCATTGACTGAAGATTGTTCTTTTTTTAACTAAAGTTTATTTTGTTTTAGCATTAACAGAGCCCACAATCGATTATGGCTTCCAAAGGTTGATGAAACTTATCCCAAGACATCCGGGCGACCCGGAGAGATTACCCAAAGTAAGTCATATCTAAATAATTGCTATTATAATTCTTTATTCTCAACTTTCAAGGCTTCTGGCTAAGGTTAGTTTGTTTGGAGCAATGCTCTCTCCACTTAGCAGAGAGCAATGCTCTCTTCACTTAGCACTGAAGGAAGATTAATTTTCCAACATTATCAAAACACTTCACCTATCATAGTTGGGCTAGTGTCAATTATTGTTGGAATACACAGCCCTGAAATACCCTTGAACATGGCGTAACACATTAATCAATCAATCTCAACTTTCAACTTAAGCACAGGTTTACTACCGCTAGAAAGAGACATTTCGTGACTAAAATTTAAACAAAAAATTACAATCTATTTATTATCACTCCAACGAATCGGTTCAGTTTTGACTGTTGACGCCTTGTACTTTTAATTAGTTATTTTCAATTGTAATTTTTATAATTAAATGTTATTTTTGCAGGAAATTGTATTGAAAAGAGCAGCAGATTTGGCAGAAGCTTTGTATAGTATGCCTCGCAACCCCAACCAATTATCACTACCTCCACCACGTTCTCCAGCCATGAACAACGGCTCGACAATGTCTGGGTTTAACAGTTACACTGGTCAGTTGGCGGTCAGTGTTCAAGAGGCAGCAAATGGTCAGTGGGAAGAAGGTTGGTTGGCTACTCGTCCCAACCTCCCATTATCTAAACCTCTATCTAACCACCCATAAAAAACGTCTATCCCACTTCTCATTATCTAAACCTCTATCCAACATCTCAGAAACAAAACATCCATCCAAATTCCCATTATCTAAACCTCTATCTAACCTCCCATAAACAAAACGTCTATCCAATTTCCCATTATCTAAACCTCTATCTAACCTCCCATAAACAAAACGTCGATCCAATTTCCCATTATCTAAACCTCTATCTAACCTCCCATAAACAAAACGTCTATCCAACTTCCCATTATCTAAACCTCTATCTAACCTCCCATAAACAAAACGTCTATCCAATTTCCCATTATCTAAACCTCTATC
>JAQQZZ010000001.1:1107990-1129307 GCA_030265115.1 Mopalia vespertina
ATCAGGTGGAATTTGTTAAACAAAAATGAAGAACAATTACCTTGGTATTAACCCAGACATTCTGTTTTCTCAACGCCGACTACAAATCAATTTTCTTGTCCACAGTTCGCTCAAAGATGTTCGTCAATTCAGACGAAAGGAAAAAAAGTAATTATTCCCTGGCATGGGCTTAACCAATGTTTCTGAATCATTCTTCCTTTGTAAGGGCATATGGTTTACATAGAACTAATTCCCGAAAATTAACAAAACGTTAGGATGCATATAAATGAAACCGTTTTTGTCTTGTGTGTGTGTGTGTGGTATTTTTTGGTATTTATTTAAATAACCAAATTGGAATTATAAATATTTTTTTTGGCGTGGCAGCAACCTCGATTATTTTAATATAACGGTCTAGCAATACTCATCTCAGGGTTCTCAAATGTCATAAAACATATTGTATAATAATACAATAGCTTACTATGACTTCGTTTACTCTCGAAACTGTAGGCTCATGCTTTAAGTACATTACACAAGCTCGGCAAACTTAAGGCAACACATTATAAAACCCAGAAATTAATCTGCACAGAGAATTAAACTCAAAGCTTATAGGTTTATATGCAAATGGTCACCTAACAAGCACTTTTTTTAATCGATGATCGATAGACCACGTGTTGAGTGTAAATGAATTAAGCAGACCTTAATCAATCTAGATTTTATGGTTTTCTACATTTCGATAATCTTGTAATCGTCTTTGGTTACCTTTTGAATCATTTAATCGGATTTATTACTTAAAGGTTATATACATACAGCCGTCCTAAAAAATTCCAATTGAAGAGCAAACCAGAAAGAGACTTTTCAAATAGACCCAAGTGCCAAAAACAAACTCCCCATCTGAAGGACTAACGAGCGACTGGATTTTCAGAAGAATTACAAGACAGGACAAAAGCAGCACAATCACAAGATGCAATACAATGGGATCGCAAACAAATCGGTTCCCCGCTGCTGTTTAGCTCCAAGAGCACCAGAGAAGAGGCCTATATTACCAAACAGACCAGATCTTAGCTCCAAAAAGATTGTTTTACCAAAATGACTGGAGACTGCGTAACAAAGGAACTAGAAAATGAGACGACATGGTTGTTTATTTGGAAGACCTGTGAATGTAAAGTCAAATGGAGATGGAGAAAAACCAAGAACATAAACAAAAGCCACACACACACACACACGCACTCACACATACAATGGCCTATCAAAAAGGCGACATTTACCAAAAATGTTACAGACTGCATTATCCAAAAAGACTAAAGGCTGGCTTAGAAAGAAGATTAGTCTGGTTTAACTATTGACGCGCAGTTAAGCTATTATTCCTGACCATACATTCGTCTCTAAATAAGTGAACCCCCTAAGGCCCAACAATATCCGCAAGTTTGTCTATTCATAACCATAGAGTGGCACGGGAGTCCCGGATTCTACATTAAACCTCTTGTAATCGGCGAGATTATCTCCGTTAATCTTCGTATAATGCCACATAGACAGCAAATGCCAAGTTTTAGTGCTGAAATAAAAGTACATTATTATTCAGATCAATTTACGACTCAAATAATATGCCGTAAAGTGGTGTAAAAGTACACTACAACGTTTTACACAACTTTACGGCATATTATTTGAGTCGTAAATTGATCTGAATATAATAAAGTACACTACACTACAAAGTTACAAGATTAGAGTATTCCAGCATAACCCTCCCATCCATACCCACATGTGATTTCTTGGTTTAGAAATTGTTTGCCCTTACATCTTTAATACCAAAAGTTGTGGCCCATTGTCTGTAATAGCTGTAACCAGGTGAAGAGACGCTTCAGATTCCAAAAAACAAATATTTAGAAGTCCAAAAGTCTTGCATTTGTATTATTTGCCAGAAGACAATTTTCAAGTTTTACAACTACGAACATTACAAAAACATTCAATATCCAAGAATGTCCTTTGATAAAGTAATCACAATTTCTAACAACATTCATTAATTACTATTTTACTTCCAATATGTTGCGGAAGATTAAATATACCGTCTTCTCTCCGTTAGAGACACTATTAAGAGACACTTAACAACAGATGTAAGTTTAACGAATACCAGTCTACCATTGTATTAAAAGAGTATGATCACAGCCAAGAAGTGGAGGATGGTCACAAGAAAAGGTATATTTAATTAAACAATTTGCGTATATTTCAATTACATAAAGTCTATAATTACTGAATAAGAACATGCGCGTCTTGGTGTATACTAAATATGAGTAAGTAATCATTTAATATTTACAGGAATAGAGGTGAATATATCAGTAAAATTAACATGCGTAACTGATCGTTTCTCGCACATCGGTGTCGATTAATTATACACCGATGTTCTCGTGTTCTAGATAAACTCCAAGAAACAAGTTTCTAAATAGATCTTAATCTCGAGTTGTTATTGGTAATGACCATGTACATAGTATAGAAAATATGTGATAAACATGTAGCAAACAAGATACTCGCCATGGGTTTAGAATGGATCAACGGGCAAACTGGTATTTCAAAGAAATATAAATTTACCAATGAATATGTCACTAAAGAGAATCAAAGTTAAAAGTTGTCTGCCTTACACAGAGGGGAGTATCGCCTTAGCTTTTTTGTTTCTAATGTGTGCAATACTGGCTCATCGTGAGAGAGGATTAGACATTTTATGTAAATATTTTGATATTTCCGTATTATAGGAGATCAAGAAACCGGATGCTAGGTTGGTCAAGTCGGAATTCAAAAGGAATTGTGTCTTTCTAAGACCCTGGTTCCCAACGGAAACCCAGAGGATACTATGTTTGAAGAGTTTTGATCCAATAAGCTGCTCTTTCTAAACGTTTCTGTTTGGTTTCCTCTTAAATTCAGAGGGAATAATTTGTGTTTTTTTTTTAATCGGCATGAATTCAAAATGATCTTTAACGGAATGACCATGGAAGAGAGAAATGTTCAGCTATTGATTGTTGGCTCTACTCCGATTGGGAATTTTGGTTTCACCAACATATTGTTTCAGACACTTTTTACTAGTGCTGATGTCTATCACATTGTCTGAATCACAGTTCAAACTGTCTACTAAATAATAGACATTTCTACTTTGTTGGTCAACATAGCAGACCGTATCCGGTATGTAAGTATTTGGCTTGAAACTAGTCTTCATACATCTTGAAGACGTGAAGACCTGAAATTATTACATGGCGATTGAGATGTTTTCGTATAGGAGCTGATTCTAGATTCTTGGTCTAAATTATGTTCATTCGTCTGAGGGTTTCTGATTTTATCCGGCGAAGAAGTCGCCTAGTATATTCTCTTGGAATAAGGGTCTTAGAATGAATAATTTTTCCAACTAATTTAATTCCAAACTCAGATCCAATAGTTTGAATATCTCAAGAGTCAGCAATTGGTCATTTTTAACAGCACGAATCATGCCTCAATATCATATTTGTGTGGATTCTTAACCAAGCGTCACTATATAATTTGACGTATTTATCAATCTGAATTTTAGATAACTTATTTAAAAAATCCTCAGCATTTTTAATAAACAGGGATGCCTGTTGGCAATTGCTTGGATGTTGTAATCAATAAGTTCCGATGTGTGGTAAGACTCAGATCCACAATCTTATATAATTGGTCTACCTGGGGGTATATACGGTTGAGGCCCTTTCTCCTGAAGTTTGTGAATTTAAGGGTGAATGTAGAAAAGCCTATTTTTGGAATCCCGACCGGCTAGTAGATAATCACTTTGCTTTAATACAATACTACGGAATTTTTGATACTCTAAAGACATAATATATTTGGTTACAATTCATACGGTCTCCCAGCCAAATGGGGTGATCTAGTTTTTATAATGGGCAGGGTTACTTAGCTGACGTTCTGCATCATTTATGTAATCCTGCCCAGCCATGATGACCGTAGCTGACCTTTTATCAGCTGTTTAGATTACGATATCTTGATTTATCGTCCTTCAGCCATGGTTAGATTCCCTTGGCTTTTAGTGTTGGTGACTTTATCAAAATCGGTTCTAAGTTTAGCAAGACTAGTAGTTATCTCAGGGTCAGTGACTGGCGGCTCATGATAAGTTTTTCTCTCTCCGTAAACGGTTTGTTTGTTTGATTGATTGGGGTTTAACGCCGTACTTAAGGTTATTTCACTCACATGTATGGCGGCGTGCCAGCCCAATGGGTCAAGGAAACCGCACTGCCAACAAACAAAAACATCACAGGACAAATACAGGACACTCACAGGACAATACAAATACATCACAAACATATCAGCTTCCTGTTCCTCTTGCACCGGGGCAACAGGAAACTTTTTTTAGGGGTCGTCCTTTTTGGTTCTCGATCTTCTCCTAAATAAATGTCGTGAACACCAAGCGAAAGGAAACGCAGCCGACCAGTGAACGCCTGTGTCATGCTGTCCACGTACGTATAGGCCTATGTTTAAAAATTACCGCCTTTGATTCAAAGTACAAAGGTTACAATTTGATTGAAATAAAAACATTATTGAGTTAATTAAAACGGCTTCTATTATAATAAGCTTTCCATCAAGTGTCTTTATTGATATTAATCTATTTAATTTTCTAGTCGATGCGCTGACCAGTTTCGACCATTCACTAATCAGTCACGTTTCATAGCCTGCGATATGTTTTTACAAGGGCTATTGTCATCAGATCATAAAGCTCTGGAAAAAGGTATGAAAGCTTAACGGGAATTTCCGTACTACAAAGGGGCATAAAATAGACATTTACCAGCGGGGGGAGTAAAGGTTCTTTTGCTGTCTGTCCTGTAGAGCTCGGATAACAGTCGAACAGATGGGGTGCGCCTGACTCATGAATGACAAAGGCGATCTTCTCGCCCGGTCGCTGGAGGCTGGACCGAAAACTGCACCTAAATACGGGTACTCCGCTTCTAGCTAATTAGTAGACCAACTCCCCGCAATATGTTCATAATGAGATTTAGCGTTCAATATTTGTATATATATCATGCCAAGAATATAAAATATGACCCAAATTTAAGTTGATATATCATATATGGCATCAAATAAAGATGGAAAAGAGCGCGTTGATAATCGATAGGAGACAACCCACATAATCGATATAGTCTTATAAACAGTTTAAAAAAGGGAAAACGTTCATCGATAAAGTATGTTTTACTTCATTACTTATATACTTATTGGGCTGTTCCCGTTGAAACATCTGCCTAATTTTTAACTTTGAGCTGATTTCCCTTTCACTGATGTTCTTCTTGAGTTAAAGACAACCTTGGACTTCGCTAGGAAACATTGCTATGGGGCAAATTTGCCAGTGACGTGTCGTGTAGTAAACAAATCATGCGAGATTTCATATGTACGACGAAATTGGCAAGATAAATCACGAGAGATCTCAAATGTATAACAAGCATGTATATAGATCACGTGTATCCCATATACCACCGACACGGAAAGACAAATCACGCGAGGTTTCTTATGTAAGAAGGGCATGGATCGACAAATCAGGCAAGATCTCCTATGTACGAAGGACACGGAAAGACAAATCACACGAGATCTCCTATGTACGAAGGATATGGATCGACATTTCACGCGAGATCTCCTATGTACGAAGGATACGGATCGACATATCACGCGAGATCTCCTATGTACGAAGGACATGGATCGACATCTCACGCGAGAACTCCTATGTACGAAAGGCATGGACCGATATCTCACGCGAGAACTCCTATGTACGAAGGGCATGGATCGATAAATCACGCGAGAACTCCTATGTACGATGGACATGGATCAACAAATCACACGAGATCTCCAATGTACGAAGGGCATGGATCGATAAATCACACGAGCTCTCCTATGTACGATGGACATGGATCAACAAATCACACGAGATCTCATATGTACGAAGGACATGGATCGACATCTCACACGAGATCTTCTATGTACGAAGAGCACGACAAGACTGATCTCTGAGAACATTTTGAAACCCAACTACTTTTCCTGGTAATTGTTTTTTTCATACTCATGCATGCTCCACAAAATCAGATGGATGTAGCTTCAAAGGTTTGCCATTCTGTTCTCATCGTACATAGGAGATCTCACGTGATTATATTCTGATGCTTTGCTGTTTATGTTATATAATCACCAGTGCGGTCAAAAGCTCAAGCACAAAACATAAAATAAGAAGACTCACGTTGACAGTAAATCTGTATGTCTTCAATATGAAACGAAGCCTAGAATAAGCACCTTCCAGCGCCCACACCAACTGTTTCGTTTTCATGGGTGGTTAAAACAGCTCTTGTTCAAATCAATTTGACCCCACTGCCTAGCTAGAATTCTATCTGTTAATAATGTATTTTCCTTTTACATAAATATATATAAACAAAAGAAACAAAAACAAACAGCAACAACATAAGCAACATAAGTTGACTCTTTATATGATATATTATACGTCAGCACAATCCAGGTAGAACAAATAAAAATGCTTTAGAGATAGCCCGACAAATTAGTAAATAACTTTATTGATATAAAATAATATCTGGGAAATTTGTAAATTAATTTATTAACACCTTGGAATAATGTTCGCACACTGATATAATCTATCCATATTGATGCGTCAAAGCGTGTAATTTTCTCCTGGGGTTATTTAAAGTCCGGAATTGTTAATCAAGTGGAACACGGACATGATGCAGATGATACTAATGAGTTACCTTCGGGATTTAATTCAAGCACGTGACCATTTATCTAATGATCTAATCCATGAAATTAATTAATGGTTTCTGAATTTTAAATTAGAGAAATTTCGTAAAGAGTTTTATTTGATTTGTAGATAGACAGATGCTGGAATTTGCTTGACCAGTGCGATGGTCAGTTTCATCTGTCCAATAATAAATGTAAAATATTAATGGGTATAATAATTGGCCCCTTATAATATTGTCCAGTTTTGTTGGGGCTGGTCAGTTTTGTCTGCTTGACCATTCCCTGAGGTTTCATTACACCAACTGACCAGTGCATTTTCTGGACGTTTCCCATCTTATCAGTTTCGGCAGATAATTACCAATGAAACACCTTCAGTATAATTACAATTCGCTCACCATAATGGACACACTTTAATTCAACCAATTATCATATATGGTACTCGTCTCAGACAATTTTGGCTTCGGTTTCAATATTGTCGATGTTACTTTGGATATTATTGACTTCTGATCTTTTGGATATTTATCCCTGTTTCACGGCATGACTAATTTGACATTCATAGCAGGATGCAACTAAAGCAACTCATATAAATTTTGTAATATGGTCAACATTCAGAATTTTTTGTGACCACAGTCTGCAAGATATGGTATACCAGCTCCTGCAAAGTAAGTTAAGTATATCTTGGTGTTGACACTATGAAGAAGCCCACGCCATAAGAAAACACAATGCTAATAGAGATGCGGTTTGAGTGTCAAATTGTCAGAATTTACGGATTTTCCCCCACTAAACCATTTTTTCAGTTTGTGCTTAGTAACACTTCATGACTCTCAGCAATAATTGATATGGTTATTGAATTCTATAGAAACGCGATCTGCATATTCCAGAAATCTCAAACGATCAAAATGGACCTTAATTAAAATATTAAAAAAACTACCGGATGCTGCTTATAATAATGAATTGTTAGATTGACGATTTATCAGAAAATTTCAATATTTCAATATAGTGGCCATGTTTGATACCTCAGTTGACGTCAACAAGAGGTATATTGACGTTAAAGAACGAGAAAAAGTACATACATTGAAGTTAAAGAACGAGAAAATACATATAAATATTTGACAATAATGTCATGTACAAGGAAGTTAGTTTTGCTGAAAAAAAAATAGATGTAATACCGAATAAAAGACGAATTAAAGTTTAGTTTTAAATATTTGTCCTCTCTTCTTTGCAAACTTTTCTTGTCAAGACATTTTAGTTCCAAGTTTTAATGCTTCCTTGAGTCGAGCAAGTCTATAAGCTGTAAACTCACTTATTTTTATTTTGTGTGCAAAATCAAGAATACTTTCTTTAAGTGACATTTAGAAGTCGGGAGTACATAAAACATGGAAAGACTTGTATGGATAACAACTTCTTATTTATTGGATACTACGTTTCTATCTCATTCCAGAGATCGTCTTCAAGTTTTCATACTTGAAAACGATCTCTGGAATGAGATAGAAACTTAGTATCTATGAAAACGATCTCTGGAATGAGATAGAAACGTAGTATCCAATAAATAAGAAGCTGCTATCTATACTTTTTTCCCGTGTTTTAACAAGTATATTGTCTTGACTTTTATGTATAAATAAATCAGAGCGTAACATGAAGAAAAAAGTTATATCTTATGGGGATATATTTCTTAAAAGTATCTACGTAGGCACAGGGGTGTCGGTTACATTAAACCAATAAATCAGTTCATATTCTAGATAATTCTATTTATATACACATTGCTGATCTACAACCCACGTGCCCTATAATATTCCAAAAAAAATCTAATAATTATTCCCTTATTTGTGTATTGGTCAATACGATAATAGAGTGGATCCTAATTTAATGCTAGAAACTAAAAGAAAAGTTTGGAAGAAAGTTATGATTATCTTGTTGGGTGGTTGGAAGGCAGTGACCTATTATCCTGGTGGGCTCATGGTGTCCTTTGAGATAATCGACAACATCAGGCCGATCTGTTTGTGGTGTCTTTGTATTACACCTCGTGTTTGAGCGGTCTCGCCATTGTTTGCTGCCAGTTGCCGGTGGCTTCTTTCATCCTTTGGGTTGACACTCTTCATATGAGTGAAATGACTTTAAATACGGCGCTAATTAAATCCAATCAAACAAACAAAACGTTCTCAAGTACATGTTTTATCAGAGTATTGACCCTATGTGATTCCTGTTTAAACTGTCGAGTAGAATGTTAGTCATGGAGATAATGTCCTGAAGTGATAATCAATCCCTGGTGACGTTTATAGTCGAGTCTCAGAAAGTTACAGGTAACGCCGGCATACCAAATTGTAAAATATAATTGCATGATATAAATTGATATTGTGCATACAATGTGTATATTTTTTCGCTTTGCATAATTTAAACGGATAAAAATAGGTTTGTGTACGTTTATGCAATATATTAAAACTGTCTTTAGACGAGAGCTTCAGTCACATCACCATATAGATTAACGGAAAAGCAAATAGCCAAATACTACAAAATATCGGGCTTCTGGGAGAGCCGTTAATTTCCGTCGTTACTCGTGTAATCTCGGAGAATTTCCCGATGATCTGGTTGTGGGTTAAGCGCCTCCACTAGACAGTTATTGATTTGTGCCGTGAAAGAGTCTTGGGTATAATTATAGACAGGTGCCCGGGGGATAATCAAGTTATTAGCTGACACTCCCTCTCAGAGAAAGCCAATTATAGCAGCCATTCACTTGACGGAGTAAGATGCACTTCAAAGAATTTCCATGTTTGAACCTTCTTACAACAAACGACTCTCTTCCAATATTTAGTGATAACAATGTTTATATTAACATTTTAAACAATCAATTAAAAAGAATTAACATATAAAACAATACCAACTTAACCTAAATTTAGGTATTTTAAGCGATATACATTTAATACCAACAATAGTTAGCTTTTAAAACTGTCAATAATTTCAACATTGAGCCGTTATTTCTGTGAATAAATTTGCTATGATCTTGTTTAATTATCAATTATAGCCTCGCACTATTATGAATAAAAATATCCCACTTATCTATCCCAAGAAGTTATAAAGATGCTTTAATTTGAATAAATATAAAACCGTTCGTCTATTTTTATTTTTTATATTTTCATTTTTGTTTTGTATTACAATATTAGCTTCTGGTTGATGTGTAAATACCAATAATGAATCTTATAATAATGAAGCCTTTTAAAATCATTTAACATTATACTCTATAATGTAATTTGTTGTTGCTGACTTTAGTATATAAAAGTTTCAAAAGATGCGTTTATCTTCAAGTAGTTGCAGCTTGGTATATTTATTAAACCCTTTAAAATGCGCCTTTAATCATATGATATGAAAAAACCACTGAAACAAAAATCCACATAAATTTTAAATAATTAAATGTGGTAAGTTGACTTAAAACAGCCGTGCCAAAATTGATCCATTTCGTTGAATTTACCTTGAGATATAGTCAATACACCGATCAATACTAATCGGCATCGATCTCGACCTTCTTTTGAATTTGAAGTCATCTCATAATTTTTGTATTGATTAAATGTCGAAACAAACTGGTTGATTGATGTGTTCCGCTGTGCGCGAAAGTACTGGTGTATTTCACCAGTAACGGGCACTAGCACAACCATAACATGTCAAGTGCCTTTCTATGTGCACATTGAGGATTCCCATTCCCCACAATGTTCTTTTTTGTGTAGTGTTTAGGTCGTTTTACTGTAAGGTTTTAGGCATACGGTAGATTAGCCAGTGAAAACATGTTGAAATGTTCCGTCAATTTTTACATTTCTAATGTAAATATCTACAATTTGAAGCAACCTTTGTACTGAATGGCTAAAAAAGACACAAGAGATAAGCTTTTGCAGAATTAATTTTCCTCCAATGCAAAATAAAGATAGCATTGCTCCGCTGCAAACAAACTACCCTTTAAAGATGGTTGTCTAAATTCATTGCGAGACAAATTTGATCTTATGTCAAGGAAAACAGTTACCGCTTGACACCAGATTGTAATTCTTTGAACCACAGAAATATTGAGACAATTTCATTGTATGAAATGTCCCCCCCTCCGAACCACCAATCCCCCCGCCACACACACACAAAAGCAGTTCAAACGCCACTCGATAAATATTTAAAAGTAAAAAGTCCACTCATAAATATCATCCATGACTCAGCACAAACTTCTTCTTTGGTCACTCATGGTTGCTCGCGCGAGACAGAGGGCGCTCTATCCTTCTCGGCCAGGGGCAGATAATCGTGAAGGTTCACTGACCACATTTAATGGAAGCTGACCCAAGAACGGAGAATGACAGAAAGGAATTAGCTGCTGAAAAATGAAATCTAATCAGCACTAAACAGCCTCCCTGGGCCTTGAGTTGCCTTGCCTGACTTTGTCCAAATGGCGGTAAATTTGATGCCGGGCCCGTGTCACTCGCTGTCACTACTTCGGCGCTCTCAACCTTCCAATGGCCCTATTATTGGCAACTGTATGGGATTGAATTTAGGATTAAATTACATTAGACGAAAACAGACACTGCTTCTTTTTGGCTCGTGGAATCAAATTTGCTAACACAGGTCAAGCGTTCCTGAAAGCCTCTATAAATCAAAACAAGATTTCGAAATAAAATAGCTTAAAAACAATTTTTGCAAAATTTGCCCTCTGGCACATTTTGTTCCGATGTTTATACATTGAAAACATCTTCTTGCTTTAAGACGGCATGGTTATTCACAAATAACGTTCCTTTCAATCCTGTATCAATCGTCATGCACTGATCAGTCTAGACGTTAAAACCCGGACCGCTCTCAGAAGTGGAATTTGAGACCTTCATATAACACTGTTGTCTTTGATATGAAACACACGCGAAAAACTATCGGATTTTAGAACATACTTAGAGACAATAACCGCGCTTTAGTATTTTCTATCAACCCCTTTCCGTAGAGTTACAAAGGTATTTCCAGAGTAGTTCGTTGTTTCTATTTAATTAATTTGTAGGTTTAAAAGTCTTGGGGCTTAAAACGAGAGTGTTTGATTTTGCGAACGCCAAACCCTGCAAGCGGTCTTTTCATGTGACCCCTTAATTATAAATCGTTATGCAACTTCCGCTTGGCTTGATCCTATAAGTAATGGATTCTTTTCGATTCCACGGCTTTATAATCACAATAAGAACCTAATTGGATTTTCTCACGGCAATTGGTAATAAAGACAGATGAAGCTAGACTCATATTGCCTTCGATAACGTTCTGATGTAGAAGTATTCGACTAAGATGCTGTAGCCTTTAATAATCAGCATCTACGGGTCAATATTCGTTGACTTCTGACGCGGTCTAACAAAGACCTAATACGCTCTAGCTAAATTTACAAAGTGTTAAAGTTTCTTTATCCAATACGTATTTCCTGCTCGCATCCATTGTTGATTAAATATTTTATCAATTAACGTCTTTATGTAATTATATTTTCTATCTGTTGTCTGCATGTGTCTTTTGATAAAACTATGATATGTTGTACTGTTTGTTCTGGAATATAATTGCTTTTTTTATTTATCAATTATGATGCGAATTTCATATGTCATGGAAATAAATCATTTACTGACCCGGAAATGGAATCATGAGCTGTTCCTGCGACCAGACCATGAACTTTACCTGGATATCGAACCATGGACTGTTACCGGGATAGGACCATTGGCTGTTGCGTTGGGGATCGAAATATAGTCTGCCACCGGAACCGAACCATGAACTGCCACCGGTATTGGACTATGGACTGCTGAAGGGTTTGAACAACTACCGGCATCAAACCATGAATTGCGTTGGGTATCGAACTATAAACTGCTACTGGAATCGAACCGTGAACTGCTTCAGGGATGGAACTATGAATTGTTTTCGGGATAGAACCCTAAACTTTTCCCGGAATCGAACCGCAAACTGCCGACGGGATCAAACCATGCTTTTGGGATCGAAGGATGCACTGCTCCCCAGATTTTGGGATCGCAGCATTAACTGCTTCTCAGATCGAAGCATGAACTCCTTTTGGCGTCAAATCATGAACTGTTCCAGAGATCAAAGAATGAACTGCTTTTGGGGATCAAAACATAAACTGCCCAATGAATTACTCCCAGGATCTAAGCACGAACTGTTCTAATAATGAACCATGAATTGCTTCCGATATCAAGCCATGAACTGTTCGTTCGGTTGGACCATCAACTGATATTGCATTGCAGCATGCATTGGTTGGTCTGTACTGGTCCGGATATCGAATCGTTTTACTGTTCCGTGGATCGAATAATGAAATACATGTACTGTTATTGCTCTTGTCTGCACTCCCAAAATAACAATATTAAAATGGTACTGTGGTGTGATTTTTTTTCTTTTGTCTGGCAGATGCCAAAAGGTTGCATATTTTTATGTCGTATCTTTGTCAGGGTCTGCTAAATATATACTTTTTAAGACATTTGCGGACGAGTTTTTGACATCATCTGGACATCTTTTTCAGATGAAGGATATGTTTATACATACGATAAGAACCTCTTTAACTAGTTGTTGAGTATATCAGGGTATAAAAGTTTAAGAGTGGAAATCAATAGACTGCGTTTAGAATTAGATTTACAATTATAGGACGATTATTTCTTTTACGAAAACGCCATCTAGTCTCTTGATAAAAAACAGACACCTCTAAAAAAACTACAACCGGTCGTCTGAAAAGTTTAAATAAAATTAACGAATGATTTCTGTTCTAAACAAGCAACACAAAGTCTTAATAAAATTTAAACTATTTCGAGAGAATACAGACAATCGGTTTTTCGTACGAGACATTAAAACAAAAAATGCTCTGTCTCGAAGGACATTTGTGCTGTACCTTGAGTTCCTCTTGGTCAGTTTTTTTTTTCTTGTCAAACATTTAGGTTGGATAATCGTTGGTGGAATGATACCGACGCAGGCAATCAGCTCAGGCGTTGCAGTGTTCGACTAATATACACATACTCTCTGATTCCCAGTGTAAAATATTGGCTGTTATGCCACAATATCGTCAAAAACCTTTCAAAGTTGCTGATTTGCAAAATTCGTCTTCCATATTTGTTTTGTTACAGGGTTTATAACATGAATCCATTTTATTCATAAGCAATATTTTTGTCGTACGAATTCTGTGGCCAAATCAGATACGTACATTACTCAACACCATAGTTTATAGATTATTAGAAACGATTGTTTTCTTCATTCAGGTCGATGGTAAATTCCCCCCGATCATCTAGCAATCTTCCGTCTAATCCTGTCGTCTGCTAAGCCACGTGACCAGCCCTCCATTGAATTTCTAGGTTTTTCGAATTGAGTGGATGTATGGATAATGATACTGATGATGAATGGAATTAGATGCCAAGGTCTGGAGAAATAAGAGGCAATGTATCGGCAATGGTGAGCGTGTAAACAAAAGTTCCGACAAGGTCTAGTCGACTGATGATTGTGTCTACAAGGCCATCCTTTGCGCCTGATGGATGGCTCGTCTATTCACACAGATATCGGTATTAACCGCTCCGCAGATTAAATCGCACTGAAACACTGATAGGAGCAGACGACCACTGCCATGAATAATGGTAGTCAGAGAATATTTCTTCTCGATAACTGGAATTGGAGATGGAAACGTTCTATAAGCGACCAGAAAGAAGAAAGGACTGATGTGCGAAGGACTTGTATTACATTATCATGTCAAAAGCGACCATATCGACAGGATATTGGCCGAACGCTTAGCCAAGAAATCACCGCGCGAGGCCAGCACAGGGGCGCTCTTTAATGGAATATTGGCAAGTGTAACCACTTTCTCCCTCTAGGAGGCGGGTTTTTTTGTTTCGCTTAAAAAGCGCGTGTATTTTTTTTTTATCTGTTGACGGACGCGTCTGGTGGAGCATTGCAGACAATAGCCTCCTACCCATTTCCATCTCTTAAACGACGCAGAAGACCCAGTTTACTCCGCGGCTGAACATTGAAGGAAACTCGAGCGAATTATATTTGACAGTGTTATATTATCTAATTGATGAGTGAAGCTTTCGACCCCTTCCGTCTGCACACTCTAATAATAATCTCTGTTTTCATTCCGTTTCTGCCCTTTTGATTTGGCCTCGTGCAGCCTTAAGCCCCCCGCAAATCCCTCATCCCATTCAATGATGGAACTGAAATACAGGGATACTTTTGGGATCATAAAACCAGAAGGAAAAGTCTTGTTTTAACTTTCACTATTACGTTGTTGTTAGAGTCAGAACAGTGAGCGGCAGATATGGGTTTTAGTCGGGTTATTTCTGGGTTAAAGTGAGTGATTGGCTGGACGGCAATGAAGATGAAGTAGGTAACCCTACAGCTTTTCACAGCTGAACAAACTCAATTTCACCGCTCCACCGTTGAGCGCGAAAAATTATAGAGTGCTCTGAAGAGATTAGGAGTCTTTCTGAAGGCCTCTATGGTGGCCAATACAACTAGGTCCGTAGAGACCATGTTCTATTGTTGGTTACAAATTCCATTACAGGCTAAGCGCATGAGCTGTAACATGGGATAACATATAACGGCCCTCTGACATTGTTTTAATAGAAACTCCCGGGGGTTGAAACGAGATTGTTCCCTAGGTGCTCTACAAACCCTCTCAAACAACCGTCTTCTTCTCCCGGTGGATCCTATAGGTTTAAAGAGAAAAGTCATTAGGATAGCAAAGGACATTTAGACGACTAAGAGGTCATTTCCCAGGACGATTTCCAAAAACACAACCATTTTTCTTTCTTACAGGAATTCCCAAAGCTCCGGAACTATTTGTTTTTATTTAAGGAGATTCGGTTTCGTGTTGTAAGCCCTCATTTAGCGCCTATTAACCTGTTTCACTGACAGTCACCCGGAATTGTCAAAGGTGATAAATCTGAGTCTATCCCCCAAAGGTCTCCTGTTCAGACACACGCAGTAAACAAATAAATCACTTTGACGAAGGCAGGCTGGAAATATTCTTGAAGAACCTGTTAATATTTATAATAATACTGCTGATTAGCATCTAATATCCAACGAGTAATTTGAACTGAGAATCTATAAACAACGCCCAGCCTAGAACTACACCTGTACAGGGCCTGTGGATCAAAGTAATTTCATGTAATTAATTAGTCTAAAAACTCCGAAGATATAAATTATAGTTACTTTATGGCCGGATTAATCTAGACGATCGCCTGATACATAGCAGTTTACAAGGCAACTGTATCGTTGTATCATTTTTTTTAAACGGTAACCTATACAAAAGTGAATTAGCTTCATCACTATTCATAATGTAGCTCTTCTGGTATGTATGGATTAAAGTTCGTGGTTCTATAAATTGAATATATTGGTAGCTAATTTCTTTGTAATTATTAAAGAAAGGTGCACCAGAAATTAGTATAATACAAATTTTAACATAATATTTTAAGTTTCTACGAAAGTGTTTTGTTATTTTGTGCTTTAATCTTATAGTGGTACTATTATTTTATGTGTCTATGGTTGAATTTATTGTTCAACAGACAATATTGACATAATACATTATGGAAAATAAGTAACTCTGTAAACAATACACAAGCCATATAGTACACTCGCCGTAGAAAGCTCTTCAAAAAGTTTGGATGCAATTGCCATGAGGTATAAGGGATGTGTTAAGAAACCACCTTCACGAGACATCGCTGTTGATTTTAATAAACGCAAATTCTCACTTTTCATACCTTAGTTTGTCATCATAATTCAAAGTTCAGCAATCCTCAGTTACTATAAGGTAGTAAATTGTAATTCTCTCAAAGCATGTCTAAGCCGGATGCTAGAAATTGTATCCGGTGACAAATCCCAAAGCCGGCGACAGAGTAGGCGACAGAAACAGTTTTATTTTGGAACCCTTGACCCAGTTGATGTCCTAAAGGTTTCCTGTCCATACCAGTTCCATACCAAATAACATTCACTGTCCTGTCTCTCCAGGTTGCGTGTCTTGTCACGTATGATTTATCAATGTGTGCACATCAGATGTCAACGTTAACTGAAAATAGAGAGATTTTAGGGATATGACGTCCCACGTCCTAGTCAAGCTAATACGGAAGGCCTTAAATATTTTATTTTACCAGGTCTGGACCTATCGTTGATTGACGAAATCAACTATGACAAGGAAAAACTTTAACATTTAATTCGTCAACCAGGCTAAGGAAATATATACCATATAACTGACAAGCCGTTTGGAGGCTTACCCAGAACGTTAAAAAATTAGGTCCAGTTTGTTTTATTTTAAAACTAGTATTTTAACAGTTATGTGTCATATTTACCACACATTAGAATATTGCGTAAAACGTGTGTTAATAGTGAGATTTCATGCTGTTTTTTGAAATGCAAAACCCCTACATTTACTAAAACAAAGAGCTTAAAATGAAACCGGCATATGTCCATTTGTTGTAAAATTGAGTTAAGCCCACAAAAAAGTTTTGTTTACTGATAATGATTCTATGGCAGACGTGATCATATCTAAACACGGTACATAGATGGAACTGTGGAAAGTCAAAGGTGCTTGGGTCCGTAAACGTTTTCTAACGGGTGCAAAACTGTCCATGTACATGGGCATTTTAGCCTCTGGTTTTAAGACCTGCCACCTGCCGACCTTGCCGATGGAGGCAAGCAAAATTTTCTTTCACTACAATAAAAAAATATATATTCTATGTTCTATCAAACTTCAACGGTATACAATGGCTGTTAAACAGAATATCTTTAATAAGACAAACAATTTTCTTCGATGGGTGATCTGAGCTCTGTACATTTGTATTGTAAAGGTTCTCAAAATGTACATTATGTCTTGTCATGACAGTTGCCCTCAGGTACACAGAGAATACACCGTCTTAAGAAAAGCCCCGTTCTCCCTGGACACCAATTGACTAGTCCTACAATAAAACGGTTAATCTGGCATTCTAAGTGGTCCATTGGGGCCCTCAAACAAACTTGTAAGCTCAACACACGCGGAAATCATCGTTATAAGGAGTAAACTATTTGACAAAGGAGCTATATAGTTTTCTCCACGCAAACATTGTCAAAAAGGAAGGAAATTGGCCTCTTGGGTAGAAGGTAAAGCCCTTCTCAGTAAGTAATTAAGTTGAGACTGCGGTAACAGAGTGTTGGTCTCCTGAGACTGGGGTAATCTGTTCAAGGAGTTGACTCGAGCACAGTGCTATGCTGGCTTAACATCTCTATCTTTAGTTGAAGCTGATCTACGGGCAGACAGAGGGAAGCGAAGAAAAAAATGGCCATTTACCAAAGACAAAAGGTGTTGGAAAGACAATTAGGAAGGAAAAAGATTAAAAACATGGCCACCAAAGTCTGCAGTAATGTATTTACTAACACCACCTGTTTTAAAACATTTAAACGGCTTAACCTTACCAAAGAAATGCCTCATTACCAAAGAGGTTTTGTCTATAAGAGCAAGAAAAAATGCCTTAATTGCTGAGAGAGTTTTCTTGTATCATAGTTAAACTGCTCTCGCCATTGTCACATTTTAATACCATAAACGAGTTTACCATTTTATTTTATTTATTCATTTGTTCATAAACCTGATACTTCTTGAAATGAAGTTAAATTTTTTAGTTAAATACTGGATTAAACGTTAGCTTGTTACATACCTTGTTCGGATGGCGTATCTATATAAGTATCAGGCAATACCGCCAATATAAATATAAAGACCTCAAGTAGACAGAATACTTGTTCAGTGAATGACAAGAAGCATATGAAAACATATGATATTGTTACTTTTTTGGGAGATAGAAACTAACAGAAAGCATAGGCTACTGCACGCATGCAGAGTTCGAATTCAGAGGGCTCGTCGATTGTTTCTCTCGGGCAATATAACACATATAAACGAGGCCTAATTAATAAAATGGGAACAGATTTTATTACATTTGTATATTAGTATTTATGAAAACATAACTTCGACTCTTTCTTACGATGTGGAGTTGGGATTCTCCTCTGTCCTGGAGACCATTGCATGGATAGCAGCTACTCTGTATCGGGCTAACAACCTCAGCCTATCAACATTATCCATTGACCCCTGAAAACTGTCTTTATCCATTTTTACCAATGCTCGCCGCTCGAACGTGCATCGATTCCTCTGAATAACTCTTTCCAAATCCAATTTACAGGCGCTACACGGCTCAATGCAGTCCGCCTTTCACCCTGCAAATGACAAATACTGGTATGCGTCAAATTGAATCGCCGTCCACATTGAAGACATCCGCTTTGAAGCAGCATTCACCACGTTCTATACATGACCCGTCAAAATGATTCACTTTTTATTTTGTGTCTTTGCTATGCTTCCCGCGAGAATGTCAATCTTTGCGTTTGATTTTATTTTGATAATACTTTTTCTTGATTTGTAATGTATGGGTGTTAGTGTTGATAACCTTATAGACAAAACAATCGATTTCATTTCTGAATTGAATCTGTCTTATAACAGGGGTTAAATAGAAAGAATACTCCAGAGTTGAAGCAGCTGTAAGCTGTGATAGCAGTTGGCAGTGGCCAACAGGTACTTGACCAGTCACACAAATATACCTCTATACATGGACCAGTTACTATGGGGTCCGGCTGATCAGCGAATGTTCAGATCAACAAGTTGGTACACTATTAAACTAGACATTTTAATATTCCAGACAAGCAAACTATGTTTTGTAGGAGGCGCTATCGTAGGACAAAGGTCCGCATGACCAGATTCAATTCGACCCCACTGTATTAAATTGGTAACATGCTAAGCTGATGCTTTAGGCAGTAAGAGTTGTTGAAGAGGTTCATATTGGAAGTAAGAATGGTTCCGTCCCTCATCGGTTCACCATATTCCTTAGATCCCTCTTCGTCTAAACAGTGCTGACTATATTTACTCTACTAAAAACGGAACATATCCACCTATAATATATAGGCCTATACTGTTAAAACTTTTTTCTTATTATGACTTACAAACCTTCTCTATCCTTAAGCTATTTGGCGCTTAATCAACAATGTGTCCATAACATTTGTCGATATACGTTGACAATAATATATCAATATATATTATCCAGCTTGTGAACAATGGGTTCTGGTGGTGTATTTTAAGTACAGTCTGACTTTTGATATAACATAATTTTGTGCTTTTAGTATGGGTTATCGGAAATCACTTTATGTATTTGCTTGATAAAATTTATTCTGTATATATCAGTAGGTGGACGTGCCGGATTCATATCGCAGTACCTCTACATAAAATGATCAACGATTGAATCTGTTAATCAATGAATCCATCAATTAACCAATCAACACATGAAACAGTTAATCAACCAGCCAATAAAATAGTCCACCAATCCTTTAATCAAACAATGAAACAATCAACCAACCAACAACCAAACCAGCCAATCAATCAAAAAATCAATCAATCAATTAATCAATCAATCAATGAAACAACCAACCAACTAAATAGTCCCATCAATCCTTAAATCAATCAATGTAACAATCAACCAGTCAGCCAATCAACAAACCAGCCAACCAACTAGTCAATCAATCGATCAATGAATTAATCGATCAATGAATCAATCGATCAATGAATCAAACAACCAATAAATCAAACAACCAATCAATCAATTAATCAGTCATCGTCATTTTGTCTTTTAAAATACAAATGCAATCGGAAACGAACTTTACAGCTAACAGTGTATTTATTTTGTATATAACTTATTGCACCAGATTCCAACGAATAGGTGTTTGTATTGATATTGATCGTTAAGCATTTGATCAGTTCTTCAGATACACATACAAGGTGTGAGCCGTGAAAGCCACTTAGTACAAATTGAACTGCATTTACTATGTTGTCCACAACAATTACAAAAGTTTCACCAAACTGATATTTATGCCAGAAATTCTCCAGCTTGTGGTATTGGTTATTAATGGCATTTCAGGATAGCTATCATAGTTTCTGTCAAACAAGCGCCTAAACATTGATCCGGTGACTTTGTCATTCTTTTCCCTTCCGCGGGCAGGTTAACAGCGATTCACAATGGAGCGTGATCACACCGGAAATCAAGCCCCGGCATAAAATACTATGGCTGGCGTTCATTGGTTCCGTATGGCGTGACACTGGAACAGGAAACAGGAAATACTTAATTAATCAACACGTGCATTGTTGAGAGGCGCATCATTCCAATGGTTCTGTGCAGCTCAATATCAAAACAATGAGAGTGAATTTATGAGATAAATATGAAAGGGCCTCGTGATAAATCGCATGCTCTACCACAGTGTATGTTTTGCAATGTGCCACATTGTCGAAAAATTGAATTCTAATCACATAAGATTCAAACAATTGTTTTGCTGAGTGAATATGTTTTATTCAGGGGGGTTTTGTCTGCTTTGTGGTGAATTGGTCCGAGAAACATGGTTTACTGTAAACGCCGTAAATAATATATATAGAGATTCTGAACATATCTATAGGGATATATATATGTTGAGATTCTGAACATATATATACACAGAGATTCTGAACATATATAGATAATAGATATATAGATATATATTTTAAATAAATGAAGAGAGAAAAATTTGCTTGCCTCCACCGGGATTCGAACCCGGGACCTTTGGGTTAC
>JAQQZZ010000001.1:1129407-1145494 GCA_030265115.1 Mopalia vespertina
CCTCCTCCCACCCCACACATGAAAGAAAAACAAATTTATCAACTTTTAACGTATGTTTGTATATGTTCAAAAATACGTATTATTGTTGTGGAAGGGTTTCGATGATAAAAGTGCATTGCAACGATTCAACAAGTAGGTGATTTGACATCTAGCAAGATATTCCTCAGTTAACAAAAAAAAAAATACATGAGTAAACAAGTGTGAAGCTATCACGTGATTGGGCATCATTTAACCAACCAGTGGCGAAAAAACAAAAAATGTGCCCGAAGCGAACTAGTGCGATCTCGTTTTGGAGACTAATTTGAAATATCCCAAGGAGAAATAGAACTATTTACATCCATGCCGTAATCATTTGCTCATCGGCAGATTTTTGCCACTATTAAGACAAAGATAAACGGTGGAAAAGAGCCTAATTCATGACCGGAAAATCACCGCGTTTAGTATGACAACAAACATAGAGGGTCATTAGAGCAGTGCGCATACCTTGCCTGGTTTCCGATTTGACAGGAAACCGTCTCGCGGATAGGGAACATCCTGTCATCCGGGAACCTAACATCCTCTAATAGACAAAGGAAAAGGATAGTCAGCTAGCGAGGAAACCGCTCTTAGCCAAATGTATCAAAATTGGTCTCGTCTGTCTCGAGGATGGCGTGTACAGGTCAAGGGGGTCTATTCGCCATTAAGTTAGACAGAAGCGAGTCTATAAAATGTAATGAAAGAAAATTTGCCGAAGTAGCGATCTCTCAAATTTACGACCATTACTGGTAATTTCTATCTTGTTATGGCCGTAATAGAATTGAACACGCAAGGCCAGAAATCAATTACGAGGGCAAAAACACCAGCTAATTGGTATTTTGTTCGAGCAGAAAGAAATTAGTTTGTACAAGATTAGACTGTTGGCTTAGTTGTTTGCTCTAGTGCTTAACTGGTACCTGAAGAGCGTTCTCCGTCCTCAAGCTATGTTTGTCTGAGAGTAATTCACACAAACGCCATACCTGGTGGTAAATAGCACGATACGATGACAGCGGTGAGATGGACTTAACATGTATCTATATCTACAAATATATCTTTAAGCCTATATATATTATATTGTTGAAACCAGAATTAAAATATATTGTTTGTCATTAAATTTATTATTAAAGTATTATTAAAATACTCGGGTACAATACGAATCTAATCGCAGAGATCATGTTAGCAGCATGTCATTGTCCGTATTCGTTTTCCTAGGTACACTATTATTTGCTGTACTCTACGTAGCTAAAAGTTTCCGTGATATTGTGTAAGTGTTTGAGTAATTGACTGTAAAAGGGTAAACTATGTGAACGCGTGTAAGAAGAGGCTTCCCGGCCCTAATGCCAGCGATCAACGTTTACAGAATGCTCGTGGATACCTATTGGGGGATACAATTGACGACATAAAAAACTGAGGAGAGAGCTATTAGTGAGAGTAGAATCATTGTAAATCGCTCAAGATATCATTAAATTAAGCTGTGGTAACTACAACATCGATACACGAGATCACATCCGGCCATTAGCAGAGGAAGGATATTCTCATGTCCCTGTCATTACCTGCCAGTGCTTTACCGAGAGGCTCCGGAGGGGGCGACACGCAATGACTTAATGGTAACCGTGATGCTTTTATTCTCAACCCGGAACAATTGACGGCCAAAGGGAACATATCAAAGACTCAGGGGACGTCGATTGGTCAGATTGATGTTTCGATTTTACCTGTACTGAATCACGCTATGACATTTTCTGAATTCATTATAAAGAAAATGTCTCTACTTGTGGACAGCAATTAAAACACAGATTAACTCATCCTGTCGTAGTTCAGATAACAACTATTTTCAATTTTCCGCGTTATTGTGCGTTTTTTCAATATCGCTAAAATTTATAGCGTTTATAATAAAGAGAAATGTGACTATTGTTGTTGTTGTTATTATTAAACAATTATTATTATATTTTAAAAGAATAGTTTGTGAATCAAAGCCATTGAGTAAATTGATAGATGTTAATCCTCCTTTTGATTAATCTCAGATCTGAATTATTATAGGGCATTTATATCTGAGGAAATCCTATACAAACCGGAACTAAGCGGACAAATCTAGGTCTCTAATCACTGAGCTGCTAAAAAAAGAATAGAATATAATAAACTTTATTTTATGTCGATAATTTTAAGTACTATATAAAACACTATAGCTTACAGCTATTTTTATTGACCTTTTAGCTATATACAGCTTAATACATAAAAATGTCTACATTTAAAATAATTAAAATATTTACAGTCCAAAATTTTGTAATGACAAGAACTCGACTTTCGCTGAGACATGTTACGTTTCTTAACCCCGTAGCACCCCTTGTTGCATATATGCAACATTTGTTTTTATCAGTAGTCACGATATAAAAAATGCTTCAAATAAAGCACCATGTCATGTACTGAACCCCCTGAAGCACAATGTTGCATATCTTCAACAAAGAACAGTGCCCCATGGTGGAGATTTATGTAACAAGCCATTCAAGATATTTTGTGTCCTGAATATTTCTATGGTTGGGCTCTACAGGGTTAAATCCAACCGCGAACATCGTATGTTGCCGTGTTACATGCATATTAAAATAGGATGGTAAAATACCTAGGGGTCGTTTACAGCTGAGGCCTGTTTCACAAAGCTATCTTAGCCTGTTCATCTTAATTACCATAGCGACCAATACTGTAGGTATTGTACGTGTTGTCATGGCAATTAAGATCAAATTTGGGTAAGCTTAATCAGAGTGGATAATTACAATTAAATAAAAAGCCAAGAAGGTGGCTCCATATTTAGGGGAACCAACTGTACCCGAAGAAGTCAAGAAGGTGGATACACATTGAGGGAAACCTAATATACCCGGAGATGTCAGGAAGGTGGTTACACATTTAGAGGAATCTAATGTACCCGAAGAAGTCAAGACGGTGGTTACACATTTAGGGGAATCTAATGTACCCGGAGATGTCAGGAAGGTGGTTACACATTTAGGGGAATCTAATGTACCCGGAGAAGTCAAGAAAGTGGTTACACATTTAGAGGAATCTAATGTACCCGGAGATGTCACGAAGGTGGATACACATTTAGGGAAACCTAATATACCCGGAGAAGTCAAGAAGGTGGTTGCACATTAAGGGAAATATAATGTATACCCGAAGAAGTCAGGAAAGTGGTTCCACATTTAGGGAAACCTAAGAAGAAGTCAAGAACGTGGTTACATAGTTAAGGAAACTTAATGTATTCCCGGAGGAGGCGAGAAGGTGGTTGCACATTAAGGGAAACATAATGTATACCCGAAGAATTCAAGAAAGTGGTTCCACATTAGGGGAAACCTAATGTACCAGAGGAAGTCAAGAAGGTGGTTACACATTTAGGCTAACCTTATGTACCCGAAGAATTCAGGAAGGTGGTTCCAAATTTAGGGGAATTTAATGTACCCAATGAAGCCAACAACGAGGTTACACATTTAGGGAAACCTAATGCATACCCGAAGAAGTCAAGAAGGTGGGTACACATTTAAGGAAACCTAATGTATACCCGAAGAAGTCAAGAAGGTGGTTCCACATTAAAGGACACCTACTGTACCCGAAGAAGTCAAGGTGGTTCCACATTTAGGGGAACTAATGTTTCTGAAGAAGCAAAGAATGTGGTTACACATTTAGGGAACCTAATGTATACCCGAAGAAGTCAAGAACGTGGTTACACATTTAGGGAAACCTAATGTATACTCTAAGAAGCCAAGAAGGTGGTTACATACTTAGTGCAACCTAATGTATATCCAATGAAGCCAACAACGAGGTTACACATTTCGGGAAACCTAGTGTACCCGAAGAAGTCAATTGTACATAAACGTTAGATAAGTTGAACTCCAAAGAGCCACCATTTTCTTATATAGGATACATTTGTATTCTTTCAAAAGAAACGACTAATATCACTTATCCATTGGCTCACCAGGGTGAATGGTGTGTGGGTACAGTTATAAACTACTCTAAATGGCTCGAAGATTTATGAGTAGTGTCGGTACTCCACGTATGATCGCGTTATCGCGTTTTTGTTTTAACTACCACATTCATTTTCATATTAACTTATTGATTGGTGTTGGTGGTAGCATCTAAAATAAGAAAATAAACCGACATACACTGATCATTCACTGGACAAGGCATATGGGGGAGGAGGGGGTGAGGGAGGGGAGTGCTGATTAACGTGTTGAGCCTGTGAATTATGAATATTTGAAATCAGATGGGTACAGAGATTTAACATCGAGCATGGCATTAAATCGAGATGTTTAATACTGCTTGGTTCCCTTACACACAGTTTTATCATGTTTTCCAATTAAACCTTTTTCTTCTCTACCTTCCATCTCAACCTTCTCGCTTACTAAAACGTTTATAATTCCCCAAGTAGAACGATTGATCAGCCCTTGACAAATAACACCCTATTGACATCCGCAGTCCATCTTTACGTTTATCCTGTAATTATGTCAATATATTCTCGAAATAAAATCGTGGCATAGGTATGTTGTGTAAATTGCCTCCTATTTAGAAATAATCTTTTTAGTAGCATTATAACTCTAACAAAGTGAGGGCTTTTATTAGAGCAAAAACTGGCATGAGCCCAATATTCTGGTTTCAACGAAGGTATCACTTCTTTTAATTGAATTGATGATACCGGGTCCTGTCAGACGGTATTAAGCGCATCATCCATTTGCTATATTAAATACAAATCGCCTTTTTTTTTACGTCGCCTACGAGCGGAAATCAGAAATGTCGTCTGCTGATTACTTTGGAAAATCGTTCATCACTGTAAGACAAAAGATTGATTGAGTCTCGAATAAGTGCTCGAGGCTTATCTAGCAAGACTTGTTGGTTTTAGTTTTGGGCGATATCCCCAACTGATCATAAACACTGACCCATGTAGTCAACACGTGATTCCAAGCTAATCCCAGTCCATAATAATCCAAGTTTTTCATTCAACCTGGATCCCCAACTCCAGACGCATAGGGCCGGAGATCTGTTTTACTGATGCGATAAATTTTAGTTCGTATCCTTTTGAGGATTCGCCGCGGTGTTTATTGGAGGACAAGTAACACACGACCCAACTTTGGTGAAATAAAGAATGACATCTCTCCAAGCACAATAGCCAATAGCTTGTGAACAAAGGCAAGAAAAATCATTAAGGCAAGGCTTAGCAGCACAGTTGGAGACTTTGTAAGTAATTATCTGTCCAGGTAGCCGCTAACTTTAAAATGAGTCATATCGATGTCAACGGGTGGCCAGGGAAAGACTTTCAATTGGAAAAAACAGTAGAGATGCCCCGGAGTCTCCGCATTCAACACTAAACCGGAGATCGAATCCCTTTAAAGAGTACCAATTGATCGTACACAGTGATCGTCAGCTATATTTTATTGAACGGTTCCGCTCACTTTACGATTCTCTTGAGTTCGAGGCGACAAGCAGTTTGGTCTGCACATCAGCTTTAATCATGGAATGGATTAAAAGTTTGACGAGGCTGGGAATTTACGGCCTGAGACACGAAAGAAACAACCGTGGCATCCACAAGCGTCTAAGACCATTGTTGTAAACCTATAATAGGTCGGAGGTTTTTATGTCTTTTTGCAAGAGAGGCGTTTATCTACCAGACGAGATTATAGTTGGTCGTGTTCCTAGCACCACAGCCTAGATCGATCCATCCGTTCGTCCTTCAGTCCACCAACAACAGTCAGTCAGTCAGTCAGTCAGTCGGTCGGTCGGTCGGTCGGTCGGTCGGTCAGTCGGTCAGTCAGTCAGCCAGTCAGTCAGTCAGTCATTGGACTTATGTTTTATATGCACTTTAGACTGATGGTTGATCAAAATATGGACTAAAGCGAGACAAATACATATCTGTGGACAAAAATCATCCAAAAAAAAAAACCTTGCACAGACTAACAATAACCTACATTTCACAAAGATCTGGTTCTTTTGATTTACAATTCAGAAATGCGAACAGCCCGGATTTTTTTTTTCTGAGATCATTGGCAAATGTATTCGCTTGTCTGAATGCATTAGAGTTCAGATTGAATCTAATTAGGCTGAGAACACAACACGTGCTCGTTGTGTAAATCAAAACGGTTAGGACGGAATCAGGATTAGATGTTATCTTTCTAATATCACTGAAACAACATCTTAAATTTAATGCTAATAAGAGCTGTATTGTTTAAAGTAAAGAGCGATTAGCCGCGTCGTGTAAAGAAATTGTTGAGTTCCGACCTGGTGCTGCGAGCGGTTCAAAGTCTTTTGTACGAAACAACGAAATTATAGTTTTCTGTCAAGCTCAACCAATTTCTATACCTTTGTAATTAAACCTCGCACAATTGATTGTTCATGACAATGGGGTTTATATCGGTATATCCGGACCGAAATACTTCACCGACGCATTTCAGAAAATTAATCAGTAATTACAAAAGACTTTGTCTCCTTTGAAGTTAAATACTGCTTTATTTGAACATGGTCAACCCATTTCTTAATATTTTTAATCGATGATTTCATATGTATGTTTTGTTTCGATATTAAGGATCACTCTTGATATAAAAAAATAATTAGACCAAATTATTTTAATTCAATCAAATTTATGAGGCGACGAACTCACACGTGATTGAACGATGAGTGTGTGGATTAATGTGTTGATCAGTCAACCAATCAATCAATAAATCAATCAATCAATCAATCAATCAATCAATCGACCGATCCTCTGATTCATCAAACAAACGGTCGATCAATCAACCAATGGATGAATGAATAAGCAAATGAATTAACGAATGATTGAGCAAATGCAGAATAAATAAAAGAAAGACTGAATTTAACAAATCAGTCAACCATCCAATCAATCAGTCGACCGACCGACCAACTGACCGACCGACTAAACGGCAGATGGATCATAGTCAATCAGTCAGCCAACCAGCCAGCCAGTCAGCCAGTCAACCAACCAACCATCCAACCAACAAGCCAGTCAGCCAATCGGACGGACGGACATACCATCAATCAATCAACCAACCAGAGACTAGTTCTCCCGCAGTTTAATAAAGAATTATTTATGTTGCTATATAGCATAAGGAGGCTTTGATGGGTCAAGCTAAATTGGAATCAATTTGTAAGTTACTGTAAGCCATATATTTCTATATTACATATTAACATTCAAGTGACGTTTTCGTACTCTAGTTTGCTCTTTCAACTAGCAACTGGTATAGCGCTTGGAAATCGGACTAACTGATATTCCATTGAAGCTTTTTTTTAAATATAAATTTTATCAACAGTAGTTGTATTTCAGTTAACTTGACCCATTCTATGCGTTAACGAATCAGCTATGCTTGCTTACCTAAAGTGTGCATCAGTTTAATCGACCAGCAGCAGAGTTTTTTTTTTTACGTTTTTCCTAATTAGGAAATTGTTTTCCGATTGGGTTTCAAGCGCTGTGATATTTTTATGCTTATGAACTTTACAGACCAAAGCCATTCACGTTTCACATATGTAAGTATTCCTTTGGAGGCAAGCAAAATGTTCTTTCTCTACAATACAAATATATATATATTTATTTAAGAAAAAGACAATTTTGCTTGTGTCCATCGGGATTAGAACTCGTGTTTCAGATATATTTACATATATTTGTTTTTCGACAAATAGTTCTACAACTGAAAAGTTCGTCTTCAATTGCACCAAATACAGATTTCTGAAAAATTTCAACGGACAACGCACTAGTCTGATATCTCGGTTATCATTAATCTTGATACATTATTTGCTGTGATCCGTGAAGCCTTATTTGCCTCACACATGTTATTGTATGCTCCGGTGCATAACACATATCAAATGCCGAAATACAAAGCTACAAAATGAGCCATATATTTTCTGAGACGTGTTATTTTTAACCATTACAATAAATAGAAAACAATCCATTTTTTATCCATGTTCTGTTGGTGGACTGATAGTGAATTTTTTGTCTGGTATATAACTACTTTGAACAAATCAAATTAAAAAAATTATTTATTTTTTAGTAGACTAAAATGATATTTGTATACATTGTTTTGGTGAAACAATACCAGTATATTCTAAACTTAGGCAAAGTTGTTCAAGACCAATGTCACTTATTGATCAAGCAAATCATGTAAGCCACAGGCGAAGATTGATTTCCAAAATCGTCAAATTGTTGTTGTTGCTGTACTAGTATAGTCCTCCTGTTTGAACTAGGAGAATTATGTCTGTATGTGCAACTCGAGGAATGGCTCTTTCGAAAACGACAATTGAAGAAAGAGTTCAAAGAATTCCTTATATTAACAACAAATACATATTTCGAAAAACGCACACAAGTAAATAAATTATTAAAAATAAAAATAAATTAAACTATCTTTTTAGCCTGATAATAAAAAGAGAGTCAAATTTAACATTGATTCAATCATATTTTATTATATTACAACCATTTGTATAATTAGCATTCAACAACATATATACATATAAATATATTTCTTATATAAACAATTTGTGTTTTTCGTACTTCCAGCCTAGAAAAGATTAGAATAGAAATCTGTGTTGAGCACAATAATTTTCAGTTTTATATTTTCTTGACGAAATTTTAATAGCACACTATTTTAATCTTTAAAACATCTCAGAAAGTGCATTCTTATTTAAATGTAAATTAACAGCACAACCTTAATCCTTTCTCCAATATTTTTCAAATAAAATTTTGCTTTCTGAGCTTAAGGCAAATGGAATGTATGTTTCATAAATAACCCAAGTCATATTTAAAGTATTTTGTTCCTGATCAAAGAACTCGGTGTAAACTTTTTAAATGTGCCGGAAGTGCGGCCATTGCATGCGAATAGTATTGAGCGTGTAGTGAGGAGAGGGGAGAGGCGAATACTTGGCTGAGGTCGCTGGTTGTTAGGCTCGATTTACTCTGGTGATGAGCCGCTAGTCCGTGCATGTCGGCTTCATCACGATATATGACTGGCACCCTAACAAGTCTTTGGGATGAGGCGGCTTGTGCTAGCGTCGCTGCCTCCATATCCGCCGTTAATTGTCGTTTCCATTTATTTCTGCGATTCTGGAACCAAATTTTGACTTGCGTTTCTGTGAGGTTTAATGATGTTGCCAAGCCAGCTCTTTCTGAACTGGACAAATATCGCTTCATGTCGAACGTGGATTCAAGCTGAAACACTTGGCTTCGTGAAAATACTGTTCGGGTCTTTTTCTTTCTCTGACACCGAGACCCGTCTTCATTGTCGCTGCCTTCATCGACATCTTTACCTTCTGCATCCCCGCGACTTTCTGTCGAGAGACGCCGGTCTACGTTGGGCGTAAGAGAGTCTCTCTTGGCCGGATGATCTACGCTTTCCACAGACCCTGTCTCAGAGACGGGAGAGGACTGTGAGAGTCGTGACAGGCGAAGGTCGCTCGGTGAAGGAGATCTCATCCTTTTCAAAGATCCCTTTGTACCGGAAGACTCTCCCGATGGTGACATTGCACTTCCTAAGGAAAATAAAAACAAAGAAATTGTCATAAAAATGTAACGAAATTATTATATTTACATATCCATATATTAACTGTATATACACGTTGCTAGAAAATAATTATTTGTTGGCGTTTAATGTTTAATTTGAAATAACAACTAAAATGTGTTCTTTAGTAGGCCTACCAGTTAAGAAATCAAAACAATAAACAACTATAAACCTATACAATATAAATGCAGAAAAAAACTCCACCCGGCTTTCCTTCTTTTGATTTTGTGTTAGTTATTTTTTTTTCGATTTGATTTATGCTGTACATTATCATTATTGTTGCTTTTGTGAGGAAATAAATTGTATTATTTCAGCCACTGCTTTTAAATTGGAAATGGCAAATAATGTAATTCGTACACAATAATAATAATAGATAGCATATAAATACATGAAGGGTTCTTCTTTGTGACATCATGTAATTTAATATGATGAATAGTGCACTTCGCGAGCACTATCTTAGGAACCAATTGTAGCATATTTTAAATCCTCAAAATCAATATAAAAAATTAAAGATAAATATAGACATTATACGCATGAAACTTTTTTGGGCTTACCTTTTGTGAGTGTATTTTGTCCATAAGCCTGTGAGTACCATAAATTCCATGGAGCTGGTAAATGTGAAGCCGAGAAATAAGAGAGGGCGTGTGCAGGATGGTACGGTAAGGCAGAATTGGTCAGCATGTGTTGGTACAGATTTGGATCCGGGCCTGAAATCACGGCCATTCCAGTACTACCCTCTGCTAAATCACCTTTCTTTTCGATTGTTTGCTGAGATTTCTTGTCACTATTTTTGTTGTCATCTTCTCCAAGAATACTGCTGATGCTAAACGACGATTTCACTGCCTTTGGGGGCACCGCCTTGTCCGATTCGCTATCATGTGTCATTGTGAACTTTATAAATTACAAACCCAGAAACAGAAACACCAAACGAAAGAAAAGAATGTGGTTCAATGATATGATTGTGATCCGAACCGGTAAAAAGTCCAAAATCAACACTGTCCTTTTTTGTCCAAATATCAGTATCAAAGCTGTCAGTTGACGAGTGAACGCTCACATCAGACTGTGAACTGGTGGTGACAGCTTGCAAGGTGTAGTTTTATAGCACGATTCTCATCCACAAATAAAGTGAGTAGTTAGTTCGTTGTGGTGTTTCTCTTCTGGTAGGAAGCCGGAGAATAATTATAATTCCAACAAAGTGTGGTGCTTTTAAAGACTCTGCCCCACAGTGGACGTCGTATGGATTATAAGGAAGCTCTGTGAGAAGGCAATAACGCGAATTAACCGCGCTCATCTAATTAAACAGCGCGAAAGTAAGACTCGGTTGATGCATTGATCGCGTACAACTGATAAGCAAGTCATGACAAAGAGTCGTCAACTCTAGCCACGCCTACCCAATCACACTTCGCCGCTCCTTCGGTTGCCTCCCCGTCGTGTGAATTATCCCCCATCAACAATAGTGGCGCCCATGGTCACAGACTCACAATTTCTGAACAGAGAGTCCGTTGATTGGTCGCAGGCTCTCGTATCTTGTCGCAGCAGGAGAGAAGTCAACGGGATTATTTGGCATTGACAACATATGGGCGGGGCTTATCGCTGCCCAAGAGCTGGTACCGGAATGGTCAGATGATATGTTTTAGTAGCATCGTTTAGTACCCTAATTACAGGTAAAGGGTACCCTGTATTTACCTGTCGGCAGCTGGTGAAATCTGATACCACCCACTAATGAACGTACTTGCTTAAACAACTTTTCTTTCTAACACGTCTAAGTAGTGTTGAGAAATAGTAGACGGAAGGCCTACTACATGTATGTCGCTTATTGTGTCTCACCGCACACATATCAAATATCACGCGTTTCAGGCATTTAAAAAAAATATTGCCTACACATTATCATTGTACTATACACACATAACATTATATATCAGCCTATAAGTATATAAGTAGCATAATATAATACGGTGTAGAAATATTATCAAATTCATACATTACTATACATAAAAACCTTTCGAAATATCTCATCCAAAATTTAAGAATAATTGAATGACTATAAATGCTACAATGCATGCCTTTCACTTCATATAAAGTAAAGAACAAAAAGTTTTATTTGTTAAATATAAACTTAGCACATCATAGCACATGTAATGTTACCTGTTAACTCGTTAAAAAAGTTAAACAAATACTTGAAGAAATTACAAACAGATATTTCGTTATTTTTGTTTTTAATGAAAATGAAACAATTTAACAGTACAATCCTCCAGTCACTCGTTTTATACAATGGTTTAACTTCTTCGAAGCTGTCCAATTGAATCGTGGACTAAAAGTGATCGGTAGCTGTTAAACACCGCGCTAAAGGGTATTTCACTTATTCTAAGGGGGTGTACTCGAATTGCCACACAAATAAATACCACAAAATGTGACAGTTTTAATCTTTTGGCGAAATCCCCCTTCTTCCTTTACGATGGTCATTAGTTGTATAATTAGACTTTTTTTATAAGCATTTAGAAATATTATCGCAGCAGTTACAGTTTCACCAGCCTTCCAAATTCTGTTGGTAAAACTAACATCGTCATCACGCAGCCGTTATAATATTGGCCATCACTGAGTTTAGAATTACTATGAATACGTGCATGGACTTGGTGTCAAATTAAACAATAATTAACAGAGTTATATTACTTAAAGTCATTTGTAGCAATTTAAAAGTGTGACAGATGTATTCGAAAGCGAGTGATTACATACTATTGTGGTCATTCTGGCGAGGCTCAAATGACATGGTAGTTTACTCGTCAACACCGTGGAACTTGTCAAATCCAGTCATTCATTATAATGGTGCTATAGTCATAATAGCTGTGCTTCTGTCATTAGCTCACACGACGTGGTGAGTTTTATAAAATCTCTATTTTACTCTAGGCACTTTACACTGCTAGTATCAAATATTGTATAATGATCTGTTGTTTCGTTTGAACGATGATTGTTTTGCTGATGGCTTTCTGTGAAAATCTTCTTTCTCTTCATTAAAAGTATATTTCAAATAAAACAATTTTTTTAAATTTTATTTTAGGAAATTTATACTGACTATATACATTCCATTTTTACCTGATAATGGTAGCGTGTTTAGAAGCAACACGTTTGGTACCAGAAACACAAAAAATACCGGTATATTTTGTTTCCATCAGGAATTACAAATTTGAATTTAAAATGGTATTGGCAACAAATTTAAACTTGTGCAAGATGCTCATATTTGCAATGTATTTCATTAAACTTTAACTTAATTTGAGCTTATCACCAGGAGATGTTTTAATTTGTTTTTGCAATAAATTAACTACCCAAGTTAATCACAAATAACTTCTTCTTACACCTGATACTAATTTGACAGCTGAAGAGAAATTGGCGCAATTTCCCGAAAGCTGTTACATAGCACCAATTAGTCCTATGCCCGCTATATCAATTACAGTAGTTCAAAGTCCTTTTGCAATTTAATTACAATTTATAGACGATTATCTGTATCAACCAAACAAAAAATTAGCGCCCAGTTAATAAATAAATTGCGTGATAATCGAACTCATCAAAGTGATACTACCAAGAACATGCAATGCTTTAGAATATGAATTAATTAAAATTGCCATAGGAGGGCGGCAAGGATCCATTTTGTTTCTGATTCTATTCATCTGTGTTACCCAGAGCCACAAACAGGAATGTAGTTTGGAAGTGTTTTAATTGCTACAATTATCGGGCTAAACGAAAGATAATTTGTTATAATATAGCAAAGGGTCACAAAGGAATGGCATTATGTTGCACAGGCGACAATTGGTTGCATTCTTCAATTTGCAAACTTGACATATATACGTGTTACGGGTTCAGATGATACGCTGTGCTCTAATTTTTGGTTTTCAGCGACAAGCTTAACATATCCGTCTGATAAGGATGGTGAAATTTAAAGATCTTAAGAAAGCCCACTGCTGTTATATGGTGAAATAAAGCGCCGAGCTGAAGTTGAAAATGGATATTTGGTTCTTCGTGCTTTGATGTATTATAATTGGCAGCGAGGTACGAAGTTATAGGTATTTATGATATCGAGCATCACGAAATCTGATGAAAAGCCTGGTCAACTCAATATATCGAATTTATTTCACCTTTAGAATACTGCAGAATAGGAGATGCGATGAAATATTTACATACACATTAAAAAGAAAATATGGCAATATGTTGATTAAGAGATAAACCTAAATTAACAACGCATCGCGGTAATACACATTTGAAGTCCGTTGTGGTTACATAAAGACGAATTAAATATTAATATCCCGTTGAAAAATATGTGCACGGCCTATTTTTAAAACAAGAAAATGGCTATTGTTATGCTCTGATTAAATTTTCCCCAATACTAGTAACATTTGTTTATACCTTTTCGTTGATGATTAAATCAAGACTCAATCAGACTGGGATCAAGTGTTATTGAGTTACCATATACTTAATGTAAACATTGATAAAAGTAAAGTTGAAGATTTGACCACAGGGTGGTGTCAGTCGATTATAACCACTTCTCAATCGGTTTATTTTTAATTGATGTAAAGTTGTTCACGATTTTGATCTTTTGTTCTTCACAATTTTCTTGTAAGTCAATCCAGCAATTGTTCCTAGAGTCACACTGGGAGCCAAATACTTGAGGTGTTTCTAGAAAGCAATTAAGAATACTAAACTGTGTTATATAAATAAACTCCCAGTGTTGCCTTAGGTGTTGACACGAAAATTACCCCAGGTTTATTTACACGCATTGAGTTTTCCTTTATGTCTTAATAAACCTGGTCAGAAAACAGCTCCCTGCTTAACTCTTCTAAAGAGTTTTTGTTTGCACTTGAGCAGTCATTGCATAGTCTATCTCAGTGCCTCTGCGGGACGGATCGTTGCTGAAATTGCCGTGGGAGTTTTGTGTCCTCCACTCTCCTGACCACCACCCCCGAATTAGCCTCATGCTGAGACCGACTGCGCTCAGCAACACTATTAATGTACTAAGCCCTTTAAAGATAACTTCATTACGGGCAGACCGGAGGCGATTCTAACTTCTCACCAGATCCGCCATTCAAAAGGAGAAGAACCACCCTCCCTAACTACGTGTTAATTAGTCTTATAGGTAACCCGATACGTTTAAAACCCATATATTCACAGATAAATTATCAGTGACCACAAAAAACACAAACACAAAAGAAAGCACGAAATAATATTCAAACGGTCTGGTGATTGCCCACCTCTCCTCTTCAATGGCAGTTCCAATGCATGCCCTTTATAGAATTTTTTGTATCAGTTTATATTGGCAAGTGGTTGTTTATCTATAGAATGTTATACTTGTCATTTATTAAAATTAATCCACACCCGTGATGGCTTTGTGAGAATTATCAAACCGTTAGAAGTACGAAAGCACGCTACAACAATTTCCATTTGAATCAATCAATCAAGCAATCGTTTAAATTCTGTATTTATTCAAATCAAATCCATTGCGAACAAGTATCGTTCAGATAAAACACACACGAATTCATGGAATTTCTGTGACACGCGCTTTCGTTTATAGACACACTCACTCCGTCGACCAGTTATATGGCATTTCTTTCAGATGTTAGTAAATTAAATTTCCCTGCTACCAATTTGTGTCATTATTTAGATTTTGACAGGCGAGGCTTGTGTCTGATTGTCTCTGCATGCCGACCTTTATAAACAGAACGATTTCGATTCTTGTTGACGTCTCTCCGTGGATCATTTGATTGCGTGTGGGGCTAATTTTCAATTTCAATTTTCAATTCTTTATTCGCCCTTCCCAGTCAACCTGATATAGGGGTTAAAAAATTTAACAAATGATACATATAAATAGTAGCAGCGTTAAGCAAACTTACATGTAGTTAGAAGATTACATTATGAATTAGATTATGAAATAAACGATTCTTTCTTTTATCTAAAGAGCTATCATATAATTTTAAAGCATGTTTTATAAATACGGCTAATTTGGGTAAGAGGGATTATTAAACAGGTTATACATTTTCAGAACATTTGGGAAAGAATAATAATATCTCGCAACAAATAAAATATGAAACCCATCACCGCTGTATTATTCTTTACACAATAAACATAAGCGATTGTCACCTGCGGTACCATACCACCTCCCTGTCTCCACTGGTAACCTGTGGGTGGAGTGTGAATTGTAGCACAGGCGGACTCAAAGGCGGCTGTAACTTGATCAAATTATTTTCAAAAGTAAAATTATTTTTAATACATAAATAAAAAGCCGATTTTATAGAGGATAATAAATCATTATATATATTTTGAATAAATGAAGAGAGAAAAATTTGCCTGCCTCCACCGGGAATCGAACCCGGGACCCTGGGTCACAGGCCCAACACTCCACCGACTGAGCTACAGAGGCTCACGGCAAAGTGAATCCCGAGTTCTTACCGAGTGAAGACGGCGATTTTCTCTCTTCATAAAGCCCGGACACAGGGACGCTAAATTAGCATCTTTTTGATCTAGATATTACTCACAATTGGTTTTTGCTTGAGTAAATCCGA
>JAQQZZ010000001.1:1149911-1162019 GCA_030265115.1 Mopalia vespertina
CTGCCAGCCCATGGTGGACTGCAAACATCAGTGTCATTTAACCAGCAACAGGGCTAGAACTACAATGGCTACCAGCCCATGGTGGACTGCAAACATCAGTGTCATTTAACCAGCAACAAGGCTAGAACTACAATGACTGCCAGCCCATGGTGGACTGCAAACATCAGTGTCATTTAACCAGCAACAGGGCTAGAACTACAATGGCTACCAGCCTATGGTGGACTGTAAACATCAATGCCATTCAACCAGCAACAAGGCTAGGACTACAATGGTTGCCAGTCTATGGTGGACTGCAAACATCAGTGTCATTTGACCAGCAACAAGGCTAGGACTACAATGGCTGCCAGTCTATGGTGGACTGCAAACATCAGTGTCATTTGACCAGCAACAAGGTTAGGACTACAATGGCTGCCAGTCTACGGTGGACTGCAAACATCAGTGTCATTTGACCAGCAACAAGGCTAGGACTACAATGGTTGCCAGTCTATGGTGGACTGCAAACATCAGTGTCATTTAACCAGCAACAAGGCTAAGACTACAATGGCTGCCAGCCTACGGTGGACTGCAAACATCAGTGTCATTTAAGCAACAACAAGGCTAAGGACTACAATGTCTGCCAGCCCATGGTGGACTGCAAACATCAGTGTCATTTGTCCAGCAACAAGGCTAGGACTTCAATAGTTACCAGCCCATGGTGGACTGCAAACATCAGTGTCATTTGACCAGTAAAAAGGCTAGGATTGTAGTCCTACTGAATCTAGGCTTCATTTCTAGCTTCCGTTTATTTATCAATTGAATACCACGTACCAAAACCCCTCTTAATTTCTAAAAACAAATATACAGTTCCATGCATAAACTTGTTCATGAAACTAAACGACTTTTATGTTCAGCTTGGAATTATCGTAAGACATCTAGGCGTGCTTGTTAACAGAAATAGATTTTTGATTTAATCGCATTTAAAATGATTTGGCTTATTTTGCAGTACCGATCCAAACCATCCACCATTTTCCGCTTCTTTGTAGCAGCTAACCTACACAAATATAAATTGTTCCCAATTTGAATAGGTGCGCCATTGCACTCAACTTAAATGTATCTTAAAGTAAAGATTGATGTTCATCAGCTTGATGTATCAGTTTTGTTTTATCACTAGTTGGAACGTTAGTCTATTGTTTCAACTAAACATTATTTTTCGTGCATGAAGGGGATTTGGTTGGTATTTCATAATAGTTCTCACTGTAATCTGTTGGTATCAACAGACAATCTAACGATATATCAATTACATGCATTGCGATGGTCGATATAAGCAATTCTAGCGATACTTCTGCACGACGGATTTATCTAGTGGATAGAATTTCACACACTGTTATACAGATAAGCAGCATAAGTTGTATAAGCTATGCATCGGCGGTGGATGCTTTCAGATGTGTTATACAAACTCACTGCATTTGTAGATTCAGACCTTCGAGATTCATCAAAGTGTGCAGCAGTTGACCTCATCAAATAACGCTTGTTTTCAAGAATTGTATCAAGTATACTTCATGACCCACGGGCAAAATCAAGGATGAAAGGCATCGCCGGTATTTGCAGTTTAGCATAACTAATTACTTTACAGCGATCCTCAAATAAATATATTTAAATTTCGAAAATATTGGACATATTAGCAGTGTTTTGGTTATTTTGGTATAACTCTTTCTTAATTAGAACAAATTCTAGTTCAGAACATTTTGCAGGCTGAAACCCGTCTGGGAATTGAACCAACGACCCCCAGAGACAGGCGAACGGCATTTACTGCTGGCGATGCGGTGCCTGACCGTGAGGGTCGTGAGTTTGATTACCGGGCGGTTTTCAGCCTGCAAAATCCAAAAATAAAGAAAATACTTTCTAAGCTTTTTCAAAAGCATAAAAATCATTTATTGGCAACATTGGTGAAAAATGTATTTGTAGAAGACGGAATTTGTGTATCTCTTACATTTTAATGTAAAACAAAAACAATGGCATATATCGGCAGCCATATAAACAGATATTTCCATACACCGTGATGTCTTAGGAATATACACCAAACTGTTGACATCCTATATTTTTTCTTGCATTAACACGTTGTTTAAAATATACAATTAACTCTCGACTAATTTTTGAAACAGTGAACTTCTCGCGCGATTTAGAATTTATCGGTCATCTTCCAACAAACTATTTTGGGCAACAGTCATGATTGGTGCGATAGGGATTGAACACCGTACTTATAAGTTTAATGTTTGTATATGACGACGTTTCGGCTTTATGGGTAAATGAAACCACCTTCATGACTGGCTGCAAAAATTACAAGACAGGAGAATCGCAATACAAAGACATCAAAAACATTTCGCCTTTGTGTTTCCCCTTAGATCTGAATACACCAAGGCAATATACGTGGAGGAAAGCTCCGTGTAGAAAAATCTTTAACACGCCGATAAAAAATTTAAATTAAACTTTTTGAGAGAAATACATGTAATGTCTCTAAGCCGTTATAATGAAACACGCTTGAAGAAGCATGTATGTTAAATGGTTTATTATTCAGATGGATAGAAGTTAATAATAGCATGACACGTGGTCTTTTCCAATTAATTGAGCCCACGATAGTGAGGAACAAATCATGACTACACTTGATCTCCGCCAGATGTCGCCTATCAGCATCACGCTCCCGCATGAGCTAATCCTAAATTTACATGTGTGCATTTTGGGAGACCTGTGGAATAAATGTATTTGAAACAGGACTTCGATAACCAGTGTAACAATATTCAGACAAAACTTTACGAGTCTTAGATCTGAGGCCATTATTTAGAGAGAAAAAAAACATGAGCAGGTCGCCAAGTGAGGTTCCGTCCTTAGAACAAGGATATTCTTGATCTAAAGGGCGCGTAAATTACATGGACAACAGCTACTCGACGGCCGTCTAATCACCTTAATCCAAACGGCAAAGCGGTCATTTCAAAGCGGGCGGAAATTCCAGTCAAGAAAAAGATACATCACGACGTCATAAACTATGATCGGGCCATTTCTGAGGTTCAGTCGGACAATTAGTCAAGGTATTAAAACTAATGTCAGACAGTTTATGGAATTCACAAAGCCCGTGCGCCGGGAACGGAACGGAAACGCTTGTCTCCGGCGTTAATTACAAGATGTGTACCCTTCACCGAGGTCCGCGCAATTAAGCTCTTATTTCAACTCATTTACCTAACCGTCTTGTCGTGCTCCCGTCTCGCGAACTTAATGTAAAACGACGGGATTTCCTCTCATTCGCTTACTTTCATGCATGTGCATATATGTGCGTTTTTAATGCCATTTAATTATACATTTGACATATCGTTTACTATAACACTACGCCAATCGCTTTTTTTTTTGTTTTGTTGTTGTAACTTACCATTTGTTACACAAGCTAACGATTCTCATTTTAAAATGTTATGAGGGCAATACTTCTTTTTTATATATATCTTTACCATTGTACATATCATTTACGTGAAGCGGCGAATCTTATCATTGACAAAATATATTACCAGACAAAGGGCTAAGAAATGACTTCAATCCGTTTCCTATACACTCAAACCAAAGTTACCACAGAGCTGATTTGGTTGCAGGACATGCACTGTGAGTCAGCACAAGTTTCTAGTTGGCATGTTGCGCATGTTGCCAGTCAACTGTTGCTGTAAATGATGTCGAGAAGCTCTCTTAACACGGTCATTGACCTTGTACACCATCACAAGAGACAACTACCATTGAATACATAAAACACCCTAAAGCTACAAGCCAACAATTAAATTATATTCTCTAAGTTTTCAGGCGATACCAATATTTACAATCGGTCTTTGTTTTTGGTGTTGATTCTCAGTCAAACAACGTTACGCGTTTACAGATAGCTATGTTTTGGTAGCAACATATACCACTAGAGTTTTTTATGTAACTCAATTAACCAATAAAATATCCCTTGTTGATTGAAATTATTGTACTGATCTCCAGTTATCGTCAAAACGCTTAAATTTAACACAAGTATGAAGTTAAATCATTAACTGACCGTTTCTGTGTTCGTTATCCAGTTTGATCGACCCACCTGTATTAACATAGTATAGAATACTCACTACAGTGGATATGTGTAATTTCAGCCACCATATCAACGTTTGCGCAATTTGAAGTATTTGTCGCTATAACTTTCAGTCAACATTTAGTCTGTTTTCCCCCAACTAATTTAATTCTTATCTAGTTGTATCGAAACACGATTTTCAAAACAATTTTAAATAATTTCAGTTACGTGTTTCGTAGATTTGATCTTGAGCATATATTTAATCCCGCACGAGTTTAATTTGTCCGCGTTATTGCGTGTTTGTGAAGAAGCCACTGGTCGTTAAGTTGTTGCCGCGGATCCTTGATCGGGAATGCATTTAGTGATCCTGTCTTGTCATAAATATCTATTTGAAACGAGAATGATATTCAATAATAACTAAATAATTTGTGCTCCGTCATTCTATAGTTATTTTGATTTGTCACTCATTAAGTTTGGATGGCCAGAGGCAGTTAATTGATAAGTCAATTTTAATGTTTATAGATTTGCTTGTAGCCAGAAACGTGTGTCAGGGAAGTTAATCCCATAGTATGGGAAAATAATTCGTTCTTCTTCCCAAGAAAACTATGTTAAACTCCTTTGTACACTCTTCTTCCTTATCATAAAATCTCTTGACAGCTTTTTCAAGTGTTTAAAACAAAATTTAAACGCTATACAAATTTGACTAGTAATTATCGACCAAAAGCATATGTTGTTGTATTTTGTGCGGGATGACTTCCTTTGATACAGTTTAAATAATAGAAAATTGTGGCAAGGCTCAAATTAAAGCACTGGTGTTTGCTTCTAATGGTGATAATTGTCCCATGCTTCAAGCAAATAAATCAAGTAATTGATCAATGAATTGTAGCATGTATTTTTTCTCCACCTTCAATCAATTGTTGTAGCTTTTTGTCCCCCGAAGTCAGATGATATCTTGCTAAAGACTCTCATTAGTTTCTCGTCCAGATAAATGATAAAGATCGCCTGGTGCCCGACTGGCTTCGATCGGAAGCCACGCTCTTTCGCCTTCTTCTAACGTCCCTCTACCAAGATGGCGTGCTTCTTAGACAGACGCGAGGTTAAGGTAAAGGGACTCCCGCATCGCTCACCATTAAATCTCTGTCCGATGTCTCGCTCACAAATGATCAGGAATTGTAAATGTGAAACGATAATTATTGCTTGCCAGCCAAATTAAAGAGAGATTAAATCCTCCTGAAAGCACTTAATTGCAAAAAATTGTTCCTGCATTGTACATCAATTATTAAGACGAGGGGGGTCGGGTTACTTTTTTTCTCGCCCGACTCTGAGATAATTGGGGACGGAGACTTCTCTCGGACAAGAACCGCTTAGCGTTACACTTGTCGTATCCTCTTACAATCAGTTGAAGAATGGCGAAATCTAAGCGGACTGTAACAAGACTAGTCGATCTGTCTTTGTCATCTCAAAGATTTGTCTTACGTTTGAAGAACAGGATATGCAGCTGTTATCCATATATCAGGAGACAATTTCTTGATTTTTTTTTACTAATCCCATTTCTAAAAACAATGACAGTACGTTTAATTGGCGCTAAGAAGAATGGCTGGTTTTGCGATACTTTATTGCATATCGAAAGCTAATTCGTTCTTAGAATTTTTTTGTATCTGGATCACTGCTAAAACCTCTCTCGTACTTCTCAAACTAAGGTTAATTTGGAGTGGTACTATTTTCTCTTCTCTGTCATTGTCCTCTTGCGTATTTATGAAATTGAACTAGCTATTCATCGTGTGCGTAAGTTAACGTGTGTTTCAAGTCAATCCCCGTGTTACACTCATTCATTTCTTTATAGATACAAACGGTAGAATTCTGCAATTTTAATTTGAGTATATTAGGTGTAAAGAAAATCATATAGCACTCGTATCTTTGTGACAGGTTTCAACATTCTAAAATCACGCTGCCCACAAACAGACAAAGCAAAAGGAAGGGCAATAAATATAGCAGTGATAAAGTCAACTGGTTGATTAGTTGAGAACAAAAAGAATAAAGAAATCATTACTTATGAACTAATACACTGGCCTCTATGGGTATTTTAAGATTCCATGCAGTGAATAATTTTTGTTTACAAGAAGAAAAGTAAGCCAAATAAGAGACGATGAATGGAGCTGGTTGCTTGGAATGGCCTTAGTCATAGAAGAAAGCCAACTGTAAAACTTAATTGAGGGTTAGAAATAAAGCGACTTAGTCCTTTGAAAGTCAATCATGAAATCGGCTCAACTTGCAGAGCGAAAATTGCTTCTCTAATCTGGCTGATTGGAGAAGGAGCTTCTTGGCCGCCATCGAGTCGCTTCCAAGCCGGTTAGGGACAAGTATATTAAGGACCAAGACGTCAACGACATGTAAAGAAACTCTAACCATTGAACGCCACAATTAACCTAGCCAGTAGAATTGCATCGGCAATCCGATTACATCGAACTTCAGCGATTTTTATTAGTCGCCTTTAAGGCTCTATAGAAAAGTGCCTCTACTACTTAGGTGACTTAGACAAGAAATGAAAAGTTTGACATCCGAGCAACATGTGGTTGATGCCAGGCCTCGTCAGTCTTCACAGAGAGACATAAACAGCTTAGAAAACCAATCAACTCCAATCGCAGCTATATCGATTCCGGGATAATACTCCCTTGAGACGTGAGACTCTAAAAGTGTTTAACTTCTCAGCGATAATTAGTTGAGGTGTATGAATCACCTTACCACGCTTTGTCTTTCGAATCAAAAATAAATCCCCGCTCTCAAAAAAGTGCCCCAAAAAAAGCAGCCTTAAATGGAGGGACTTGGTATTTAAATTACCATTGAATGCATGTTGGACTAACACATTTCTATTAAAACGTAAATGTTTTGTCATATCCTAATGCGTTTACGTAAATCGTCAAAAAACTAACTCGTTACTCTATCGCTTTTTTTTCTTTATGTCATTTTTGATATAACCATGAAACATTGTCTTCAAAACCCCTTACATTATTCACAACCCTCACAACCCCTTATTTATTGTAGAATGGTGGTATACACACATGCTTCATTGTTAAGTATTGTTGATTTAATGATTGACTTGGAAATTTATACTAGCAAAAGTATCCGAATACTTGCATCATGTTAAAGAAGCCAACAAGAATACAAGATCATCACATGCAAGTAATGTAAGCATTATGGTACTTTTGAAAGAAGGCGGTCAGCGATTGTTTGAGGGCATTAGGGTAATGTGGTAATTGTGTCAAATATTCCCTATGTTTAGAATGATAATTTCCATCTTTAGCCCTATTCACCCGCATTCAATACCCGGCGGAGGCATGGACATAGTTTGTTCTTTATATTTACAAATGTTTAAGTGTTTAATATGTTTGGGTAGGATTGCTTCTGGTTGCTTGTGTTATTTTCCCACTGTCAGATTAAAACTCGTCGACAATCATAATGAGTTTGGTTCGTAAGTGATGTTTTATCTACGGTATTATTGTTAAAGTTTATTTGCTTTTATTGCAATCTGACAACATTTGTGGGTTTTTTCTATTCAGATGGGGGCTCCATCCTAATGCAATTGATTTCAAGCACCAAACTGGCTTTACTTTTTCAACATGCATCTAGCAAAGGCAATGCACATTTTATGGCTTAGTGCTAGTCTTGCCTTTGGTTAAAATACGCCGCTGTTATATATTTGAAATATCCTGATACACGGCGCTATACACCAATGAGTCCAGTACCACTAGCCACTAAAACAGGACCCTTTTCAAATAGAAATAAAACACCACTGATTAAAGATAATAAAACATAGCTACCTCACTGAAGTTTTCTATTATACTTCGGTCAATCGTTCGTTCCCTCGTATTTATAAAAAAAAGTAAAACATACACCATCACCCCCCCCCCCCACAAAAAAAAACAACAACAACACAGTGTTAGTTAAGATTAAAAGAAAATAAATCTTGTATTATGCGGATATCAGTGATAGGTCATGCTGAAATGGAATGGGTCGATATTTAAGTGAAACAATTTAACAAAGTCAGACAATTGGAGTTTCGAAATTTGGCAAGGGAGGTAATTTTGTATTTGCAGATGGTTCTCTGTGCAATCTTCGTCATAGTGACGCTTTTAAATGACGTCACACTCATTCATTCAATCTGAGATTACTAAAGGACCACATATCTCGATTGTTTTGACGTAATGACAGCCTGCAACGCCCCTTTTTGGACTAAGTTTAACATTATTAGTGAAGTATCCTTTGCTGGACTTACTTTGGGAGTAAAGCATTGTTCTTACCAGGTGTTACCGAGATAGGCAAATAATTTGCCAACCGTTGGCACAGAGCAATATCATTCACATACAGACTCTCTACCAAACTGACCATTCTCTATTCAATATAATCATTGATGGTTGCATGCAGGCACCCAGTTTATCTTAAAGCTATAACAGTGAAAATGGAACGTTAGTTAAATATCCGTGGAGTTAAATTAACTATCAATTTGAATCCCTCCTCTTACAGACTGTCTCAGTTAACTAATCACTCGATTTGACTGGATCTCCCGTCACACTGTTAGTTTTACAAACATTAATGGAGTTCTGTGAGCTCAGGGAAATCTAGACGGGTCGCCATCAATCTCAGCTATCCAAGCTTCGGGAATTGAGGGAAATGGCCAAAATGAATCGCTCAGTCATTTAATACAATACAAGCAATCTTCGCTGAAATATGGACAATACAGTCTTCATCAAGAAGCTAGCACCTTCAATTAATAGCTAATCTTCCGGAAGAAATTAAATTTTCCTGTAAACCACACCAAGTGCCGTATATTTACGTTGAAGTGTCACATGTCTATTAGAGGGCTAACAGAGTTGGGCGTTCGGCTCACCAATCGCTCCCTGCGGTACCGGTCTCTATTTCACAGCCAATTGATGCCAGGAACGACCTAATAAAGCAATTTTACTTCCGCGCAAAAAGAGCTACTGTTCCTTAACTGAAGTCATTTATCTTGGTTGAAACGTAACGATTTGTGATGAACAGAGCGTCGGCTTGGACACTGGTTCAACTCCCTTGTGCTGGCTATTACAAAACCAACAGCCACTAAAGCTCTTTATCGAACATTATCGCAGATTTGTTTCACGTGGTTTTTTTTTTCTTTCTTTTCTTTCTAAGACGATTGAGTGTTTTCGATTTGCCAAACCAATAATTTAGTTAAATCTGGCATACAAAAAAAAAATACTCCCCCAATTCCAATCAATCATTGTATTTAATATATACGTGTATTTATACGTAAAAAGTAAATATTAAAAGAAAGCGAAATGACTACATGTGATTGACCCAGTGCATGTGAATGCTACTGTAATTTATGACGCACGTTTTTAAACGTTTTTCAGTTTATGATGCTATACAGATATGACAAAGCGTGCAATTATATTGACATATTGACATTACTAAATAAGCGAATAAGATTATTAAGAGAAAAAAATATTTTAGACTGAAATTATTCTCTTGAACACATGATCAAATCTTATGTGACAATTGCTATCTAGTTATAATTTAGTTATCTGCAGGTAATACACTTTTGAGATAAATCCATTTTATTTGTTATTTTCCAACGTTTTATATGTTATTTCTTCTGCGACGTTTGACCTTGGAAAAGTTTTTCCTGGGGTTAGTTTCAATCAATATGATAAAAGCTGGGAGATAGTGACAAAGGAGATAAATCCCTAGCAATTCAATTTGACTCTGACCCACCTTAACAGAAATTTGTCCGAAAGAAAGAAATAAGCTTTGCGTCAAAAGAGTTATCTCTGGACACCGGAACTTGGTTTCTGCGGGGCTAATCCCATAGTCATGATCATTTCCGTTAGATCTCGAGACAGCACGCGATTGTCTGCGGAGTCAACACACTAAAACCGGAATTGTACGAGAGATCTTATTTTCTACGGATTCCACTATCAGCCACATTTACAAGAGTCTCACAATAAATTAAGGGGGCACTCGAAATTAATCTTCTGATTTTGCTCTTCGCTTTTTGTCAATCTCTTGCGGCGATTTATCCCTGATGAAAATTAGATACGTTTTGACACAACAAAGTTAATGAAAAATTGGCCCGATAAGAACGAAGGGTGATGGCTAATATTTTCCTTAAGCCGTATTCCTAAAGAATCCTTTCTTCTATTCTATCAAGTTCCGCATTTCCTCTGATGTGTGGAATTAAATGGATTCTTCATAGATTTCTTCTTTTGCATTTACATTATTACTTTTTACACTGATCTTGCCATATTGATTTCGAAGAAAGGTAACAGATAAAATAAGACCTTAGAACATTCAGAATGAAAAATAGCTGGGTTCGTCATTTTTCTTTCTAAATATATAGGCCTATGCTAAATAGTTTTGAATGTATATATTTTTTTTGTGTTTTCTTATTTGTTGCTATTATATTTTTTGTTGTTGTTGTTATTGTTATTATCATTTTTAAATAGTTACTAACAGTAACACTTAATATTATTTATTTACTTTTTTAGCAATGCCCAATAGTTCATATATAATTATGTTTTAAGCGTACAGAACTGAAAATGTACAAGCGTTCATTTGAAACCGAACCTATTACGTGTGTCTGTTGACTTACGATTAGATATTATTTGCATTTTAATTTATTTTAATTCTTTCAATTTTGTAGTTTCAATGAGGAAAGTCATGTTATTGACCAAGCTATTCCATTGGCTATTACATTGGCTAAATAGTCGAAAATATGTGGACAAATGATAACATCAGCAATCATCTCAAAGCAAATTTGATAATCAATTAATATGAGTCACTAATTGCCAATTATTCACTCTTTCAAAAAACTCGAGTCATCCCGAATTAAATTGTAATTCAAAAAATTAATTTTTCATTTTTTTGGTTTCTGGCATGATTGGTATAGTTATTTTCAAATTCTTTCTAATTTCGGCGATTGTACGACTTTCGCGCTTTGTCAGTCTTTTTTTCTCTGTTGTATGCGGAGGGATTGAAGCCGTACCAACGTTTCGTTCTATCTTGGAATTGACGTCTTAAATCTTAAGACGTAAAACCTTTGCCAATTTGGGAATCCTTACAACTGTTGTTCCCAGTCAATAGCGATTGCTGCGTTAAAATTGCATTCATGTTACAGACTGTTAAGGCCTAGGGACTGTACCTGTAGTAACTAATAGAAATGTTACAGAAATGAATATTCTATACAAAATAATATTAAATAAATACTAAATTTATTTTAAACACTTATTGCAGCAGAGGCGGATACATAATTTTGTGAAGCGGTTGGCCATGAAGTCCAGGGTCACTAGGCTCGGAGTCTATAAAGGGAAGGAAAGCCAGGGAATGGGGGAGTGGAGTCCATGGGTTACCTAGACCTGGAAGCTATAAAGAGGAGAAAAGCCAGGGGTGGGGGAGTGGTGTCCATTGGTTACCTAGACCTGGAAGCTATAAAAGGAAGGAAAGCCAGGGGGTGGGGAATGGAGTCCATGGGTTACCTAAACCTGGAAGCTATAAAGGGAAGAAAAGCCAGGGGATGGGGGAGTGGAGTCCATGGGTTACCTAAACCTGGAAGCTGTGAAGGGGAGCAAAGCCAGGGGGTGGGGGAGTGGTGTCCATGGGTTACCTAGACCTGGAAGCTATGCAGGGGAGGAAAGCCAGGGGGCGGGGGAGTGGTGTCCATGGGTTACCTAGACCTTGAAGCTATGAAGCGAAGGAAAGCCAGAGGGTAAGGGAGTGGAGTCCATGGGTTACCTAGACCTGGAAGCTATGAAGGGGAGGAAAGCCAGGGGGTGGGGAATGGAGTCCATGGGTTACCTAGACCTGGAAGCTGTGAAGGGAAGGAAAGCCAGGGGGTGGGGAATGGAGTCCATGGGTTACCTAGACCTGGAAGCTGTGAAGGGAAGGAAAGCCAGAGGGTAGGGAGTGGAGTCCATGGGTTACCTAGACCTGGAAGCTATAAAGGGAAGAAAAGCCAGGGGTGGGGGAGTGGTGTCCATTGGTTACCTAGACCTGGAAGCTATAAAAGGAAGGAAAGCCAGGGG
>JAQQZZ010000001.1:1162119-1183617 GCA_030265115.1 Mopalia vespertina
AGTGTGAAGTGGACAATCCGTCGTCATATAAGTGAAATACCCTTGAGTACGACGTTAAACCCCAACCAAACAAACAAACAAACAAACAAACAATCTATTTTTCAAGTTACTTCTGCTCTACCTTCTTGACTCACAAAGCTATGCTCGTGTTTGGTAATGACGAGTTGTGTCCCTTCGCTCACAATGGAGAGAAACTTGTGACTAAAAACAGTTACACAGCTGTGTGGAGTCAGCATTAGGTATTCGGGACACATTCACCAGACAATCACACCACATTTGCCAGACATTCAACATTAAAAAATGCATTCGCTACACATTCATAACACTTGCGAATAACATGAATGTTATTTGAATGTGCAATGTCGAATATCCAGCTTATTTTACACTGACTGATTCACATTTTCAAAGGTATACGAACGCCAAACAAAGAGGTGCTACAAGCTAATCCGTTTATAAATAAAGAAATAAGGAGCCAGAAACAACGAAACAATGAGTTTTTCAATGTAGCACCTCGTGAATTAAAAGTTATTCTCAAAATATGTTGTTTGCTACATCTTTATCTTCTATATACCACGTTTAGAGTTATTACGTTCTCTCGAGATGTCTGTAGGTTACTCATAACAACTCGGGATTAAGATCTATTTAGAAAATCGTCAATTGGAATACTGTCTAGAACATGAGATGATTCATCGATTTTAATTAATCTATATCCCTATTCCAGAGGAATTTTTTTTAGATATACCGGTACACAGTACACATTAAAACTTTAAATGTATACATCTGAGAAAAGCAAAAAAGTGTTTCACTCATACTCTGTTATCAATAGTGATGATAATGAGTAGACAGTTATTGTGAATATTAATTTATTGTTACAGGCCCATCAAATAAACATCCTGTCTGGAGCACGCATAAACATTCATTCCATAGTCTGTTATTGTAGCTGTCATTGTAGCTTATTAGAAAGTAAACTATTTAAGGTCTTTTTGGAACCCTTGGTTGATTTTGAGGAAAATATTTTTTCTAATTCCATTATGACGCACAATATAGATCGGAACATTTTGTAAGAATGCATTTTTGGAAAGCTTAGATGGTCAGGATGATAAATATAAAAACTCCAAATAAATTACTTTATTTAGTAGAATAGCTCTTGAACTATTAAAAGAAAGGGTGCCTCATTTTTTATTTTAATTTCACTTTTTAGTAGACAGTAGACAGTACAGCCTGTCCAACCTTAGGAAATCGTATACAAATACCTAATACATCTTTCAGAAATCATTTTTTTTTTAAATATATGCCGAAATATATGAGGTAAACTTTCGATGCCCACATTATATTCTTTAAAATTAATCAAGTTTGAAGACAAATAACAAAGTATTTGATCGAACACCAGAGGATAATCCTATTTTAATAGATCAATTGGGTCCGATATTTCAGCGGAATACACATTTATTTCATTCGTCATTGGAACTGCACTTGAACATATGAAGAACAAACCAAACACAGCGGAGAACGTAGTCTGCTTAACCCTTTAATCTCCAACACCTTGTTTACCCTCTCACTAAAATACTACATTAACGGATCAAAGTTAACTATCCGTAATTAGAATTTCGAATTAATTATTCACTATCATAAACTTTGAATGTTCAACTTTAAATAAAAAATTGACAAGGAAAACCTCAACTGAAAATAAAAAATAAAATAATGTACATGTTTATTCTGTGTTGAAAATATGTTGTCAGCGGGAGTAGCTCAGATCATAAAAAATGACTAATGGTTCTAAACGAGAGATATAACCATGGGCAATTATGTGGATAACATCAATAACACAAGTGAATAGAGCCTTCTGACAGTACTTATAGGCTCAGAAATGTAAGCTCGGCTAATGTGTGATTGACCATTTTACACTATATTCACTTTTCTCAGCAATAATGACCGTGGTAATAAGTTTGTTTGTTTCTTTTATTGGGATTCAACGCCTAACATAAGGTTATTTCAATCACATGAAAACGTGCCACCCTAATAGGTGAAAGAAATCACCCTCGGGGTCACGGGCAACAAACAGACAGGACGATCACAAGACGCATTACAAAGACATCACCAACAGATCGACTAGCTGTGGTGATGCTTAACTCCCAGAGCACCAGGGCAACAGACAGCTCCGTCCGAAAGGCCCGCCTATGATAATACAGTGAACACTTTGTTCATATACCGACAAGTTACAGTCAGCCCTATAGGAGCGCACTGGGCTCTAAAATTGGAATCCTTTACCACTAATGGGACGGCCCATTCTGCAATAATATATGCCGAAATTGTCCATTTTCTTCTCAACAAGCCTTAACTGCTCATGCGTGTGGCATTGCACAAATACCCATATATGCTCATGTAGTCCGCCCACTGCGCGTACCGGTACCTGTAAAACATTCAGCATTCAAGGTTAGTAACCCCAGGAACTATCTTAATTAAAGACAGAATAGATCTGTTCTTATTTTTTCCTCCTAAGCAAAATATCTTCGAGTCACTGGCAGTACTTTGTATTCTCAAAAGTGTACACAATTATCTAGCGAATTTGTCTTGTCTTGGTCCCCCTCCTCGTACACGTCTGGATGCAATAGAATACCAGCTTCTAGCTTCCAAGAAAAACTCATTTTTACCGAGTAAATATTTTCCTTAAACTATCCAAGCCCAGTGGAAGTCATTAAAGGCGCTGATCTAAAAGCTTTACATATGCTCAGCAGCCGTTTGTATTTCGATTGCCTGGCTAAGATAGCGCTATGTATTTGTATTCGATTCCAAGGATAAAAACCGAAAACATGTGCTATCTTTCGAGGCAATTTTCGTGTTAGAAAAATGCGCCAATTGAGAAATCTTTGGCCAACACTATCTGTTAATACTTGACGTTGTCGTTTGATGAAAGTCCCTTTTCCAGTTTTTAAAACCCCCCAACAGGTGTTTTGCATCAAGCCGTTTCTTTTAACTTTAAAAGGGAGGGTTCAAGTTGAATTTGGACGATATGATGCAGCACCTGAAATGCATATTATCAAGAGAGAACAGAAATGACTTCCAAAAGGAGATAGTTTCCGTTCTTATCCACGAATCAGCTCGACACTAAAGTAGCCCCAACAATAAATATTGTCATGACCTTTGTACCCACAAATAGCGACTGCCACATTTTTACTATTATCTGTTCCGTTAGTATATATCGTACAGGTCCTACAATAGCGTTATTTTCAGTCCAATACATACGAACTGCATGTACTATGCAATTATTACGGAAAAGATCGAATAGAAGAGATTTTACAGATTTTTCATACAGATTTGCCACATTAATATAGTGCTTCGTGGAAACTGTTGGAGTTCGTTAATACCGTTTCGGGGTATTTATCCCAACCCGATCGATGCATTTGACACAAAAATTTCATTTTTGTTTTTCAAAAGTAAATAACCCAGCCTCGTCCCCCCCCCCCCCAACCAAAAAAAGGACAAATATTGCACAAAATGACAAGCTTCAAAACGCGAAACATTTAAGTCACATATAGCAACTCATGAACTATCTGACAATAACTAATGCAATACGCGTATCTATCCAAATTAAGTTAAGGAACTCATTGAAATGTAATTAATATTGAAAAATTCTTTAAGCGGCACGTTGTTATGGAATTGTTACAAGACTGCAACTTGTCTTTAATTCCATTTCGCTTGATTGTTGACTTCAGGCCATGTTTCTATAACGCCGGTACAGTCATACTTTCTGGCGCCAGTACAATATAAAATCTTTCAAACTTTAAAAGAAACCGATATCCTAATAGCCATTTATGTGATATTTATTCGCACCACACATTGAAAATATACCTATAAATTTTAAAATAAACACTATTGTTTATAGTATTGCTTCAGTGGTGGACAATGTATAGTCGTCGATGTTGGTTAAATCTATCACTGCCTGTACTGTTAAACTTGTTCGTTGTCACATGTGGGCCTGATTAGCTCTCCTTAGAGATTTCTAAAGTTATTACAAGAAAGCTTTGTGTTTGTGGCTGTCAAGAAATATCACTTGTAACAATTTAACCCATCCCTTTGTTGGTCTGTTCACATATGGAAATTCTAAAACATGGAATATTCGGAAACTTTTCGATACAGGAAACAGAATATTTCCACCGAGCGTTGATCGTGAGGTGTTAATTTAGGCTACCCCAGGGGCAAACTGTACTGTCAACTGTTTATTGTATGGAAAATTCATCAAATAGTTTTTGTTCGGGAAAAGAAAGCCCAAAAGATATTGCAGTTGGTATGTTGTTTAAGTAGAATAACTGGGTCTTCATGGGTGAATATACATGTATATAGTATTATTTGTTTTTTAGCAAATAGACGGCAATCTTTAAATCTAAGACAATCAAGAAAGAATGCATAATTGTTTGTTTTGGGCATTATTTTTTACCAGGGTTCGTATACAACACTTTCAAGATTTTTCCTCAATCAGTTTATACTAACAAATGAATATATCAGTTAGCAAACAAATAGTTTAATGTATAGCTTGTTAACACTTGAAATCCCTCGGTCCAACCAGCCGGAAAACTGGACAAACAAGTGCTTTTGAAAATATAACGCCGTCTTTAGTCATCACAAGAAGTGCTATTCCAATATGGCTGCCGATGATGATAGCTCGCGGGCGGATTACGTCACAAGAATAACGACGACTAGCCTTATGTCGTCATGTCATGTTTGTCCACGCGCGAGTTACGTACGATTATGCCAAGACACGCATAGCTATTCTCTGCTTTGGTTGTTGAGAAGGAGAAAGCATTAGCCTCATAAATCACAGTCACCATCAAAGGAAAACTAGAGAGCTTAATATTTCGTCACCAAGTAATTACGTTCACATCTGTCAGTAAGTCGACATTCTTAGGCTGGAAGATATCACTACGATGACCGAAAGTTTTCTCTTCAGTTAGCGCCCACTTGGCATCTCAATCGCTGAGAGTCAATGTGCAAAAGGGGGTCAATAAATCAACCAGAAGTCTTCCGAGCCCTATGTAGCCGTATGCTATTGGACTAAGCACAATGTACACTAAGACTTAAACTGTTAACAGAAATACAGTTAAGCACAAACAATTTTAATGACTAAAGAATTTTAGCTGTTCCCAATAAGTGTATTACACGACTATATCTCTAGTGCCCACGTGCACTGTTGGGAAAATACGGCTCACAAAATTTACTGTACTTCAGATATTACTAGCGTTGCAACTATCGACTTCTTCTACTTAGTATAAAAAATATTTCAATCAAGATCGTTTATAAAAAGGTTAGAAAAAAATGTTTTCCTCTTTTTTTTATTTGGAAACTTTTTTGCAACAAATCGTAAAGTAATTTAAGATTTGTCGCAAAGAAGTTACCCTTGTTCGGAGTTAAATTAAAGTTATATACATACACACCAAATTGATGCCAAAATCCTTTGTTCCTCTCGGATGAGGTATAACACACTGAATTTGAGTCCACGTTATAAACTCTATTCACAAGAATTTACATACAAAATGATCTATATATACCATATGGATTAGCTTGAGTTATAATATTTACCTGCTACAAAATATAATATATTAGAAAATTTCATGTTCCCAATATTTTATTAAACAAAAAAGAAAATTTCTAAATTGCAGTTCCTTAAAAACACTAAATATATATGATTTTAAAAAATGTAATTGCTCCCAATACGTATTTAATCACTTTGAATCAGCATTGATTATGTACGAGAGTTTGACAACTTTATGAGGGAAACAAGTAATTAAGTCTAATCCATACAATGGTTACATTGTTATTCTTTCTAAACTCAATTTGTTTTGGGGTTTATTTGTTGTTGATCCTCTGTGAATTTTTATTTTCCTGGAGAGAGTATAGGTGTGTATAGTGCCTGGACTTTGCAAATCACCAAGACTTCAAAAGCAATGCGTGCATCTGTTCTTCAGTTTCGGAAAAAATTATGTTGTGATTTTTGGTTGGAAATAACCCTTTTTCCATAACTGTTGTGTGAATCGAAAACCCGGCACCAAAACATGAATTGTTTGTCTTGTTTCCAAGCTGTTTCTCTGGCCTAAAATAGCTGATAGAGCGAGCCGAAATTTATAAGGTAAATAAATAATCGAAATCTGTTTACTTTACGAAAATGGAAGCCGTCAAATTTCAATTTTCGTTGGCTTTAATTCTCACATTAAACTATTTCCCAAAGAGTAGGGAGTACTTTTCTTGAGAAGTCCTTGTGAATGTGTTTATTTTTAATATTACCAGTAATTTGTTCATTTATACACTGTCAATCAAAACGATTAGTAATTACATTAACGCTTAGAATAACAATAAATAACACTGGGAAACTTCTATCAAATTAGTTTACCATACAGTGTAGTGGACTGTAAAAATCTTAAAGCTGGAAGTTCGAAACTATTTACCCTTTACTTAAACTTCTACACAGCTGGATAGCTCGTTTAGTTTGGATGTTCAACCTGCGAAATTTCACCCTGGCGCTATAGTGATAAATTTTCGTAGTTTAGGTAGAGCTATGGTATGATGCGTTTAACATATTGACACCACCGGAAGAGATATATTTGATGTCATGTATTGAATGAGTTCTCAGACCAATTAAACACCCCGCACTGAATTTAATTCTCATTTCAAATTAGTACGGACGACTTTCCGTTTGTATCCCCTATAAAACCCCATCGTCGTGAAAGTGGGAAAATAATACAAAATGGCCGTATTTAATTATCGTTTAGTTTGAGGAAGAAATCCGCCAAAGTGACCTATGGTATATTAATGAGGTCCTTAAGTAGGTAAATATTTAACAGATGCACCAATGTGTATAACCGTTCTTTCTACAAAGATAACCATATTAACATTTTCATCAAAGTCTGATGTCGAATATTAAAATTATTTTAAAATCTTCAATTTGTCATACATTTCATCTACAACTTAAGTTTTTACGTATGGGCAGAGTTGTGTTCTTAATTGTGAATTAATTGTGTTAAGCAGCGGAACAATGACAGCTGGGTTGTTCTGGAATTCATGACAGTAATTTATCGACTGTCTATTACCCTTGACCTTTCGATTCTACCAATGTGGATTAACATATTTTCTATTTTTATTAACAACTTTTTTGTGATTATTGTCTATCTCATGCACTTTCTCTCTCTGCATTAAAATTATTATTATCAGAATAACCCAAACATAAAATACAAAACCCATTTTGGGGTGATTTATCCATTAAAAAACAGGCTGATTTAGTGTCCCTGTGTCAGTGCTGTCCGCGGAGAAAGATTCAGTCTTTACCTTGATGGTTCTCCTGGTTAGAGCTTTGTCACTATCACACAGCATACACAAATCAAATAAAGTTCCTTGTGATATGAATGCTGGTTTTATGTTTTTTAACTGATTTTTTTTTCTTTATTGTTATTTTTATACCTTTTGTATCATTTTTGTTTTTGCAACGACGTCGTTGATGTCATCAATCAAATTCTCCTGGTGTGCATTGTAACGGTAAATTTAGAAACAGTACTAGTCTCCATTAGCTCACCAGGTGGCGATGTAGAACACGTGGTCGGCACAATGAGTGTATTTATGCACTAGTAGATGTATATAGAGAGAACTGGTGTTTAGAGTGTTTGAGTTCACAGCTTTAAGACCACCCTGCTTAAACTTGACATTATCTCCCTTGGTCTGACATTTTCTCAGAAAATATCGTCAAATTGTAAAGGTTAGAACAGGGGGTGAATCGATTGGTCTAACACTTACATTCCTCCCGGGAGAATTCCTATGTCAAATGTATAATTATTAGAAAACTTTGGTGTAATCGCATTATACCTAGTCATATTTGGTTCTTTCTTTTAGGTAATTAATCTACACGAAAAAACTACTTCTTTTTCTTTTGGAATTTACTGTTTAGAAATCAACAAGTTAACAATGTATTAAAAAAAATCACACAGGTATAGAAATTTACTCAAGCAATATTCTAGAACATACTCAACGTTCGTAGTGTCGTATAAGTATATAAAAGTATACAAAACAATGTTGTTGGGTTAATAATTAAAAATATATATTCGTGTCAGTACAAATTTGTTCTTCACTTTGTTCTTGAATTTTTCAGTGAAGCAACACTTTGTTTTATGTTGGTTAACATTCGATCAGAGACATGTGTATATAGTGTGTTTAATTGGTGAAATAACTATAACTAATTTCAGAGAGAAATGGCGTTTTACATATAGAGCTTAATTGATACAAAATGAAAAAGGATAATTGTATAAAAAGATAAATATTTCACCTTTTTTACACCAAGGATCGGACTATTTTCTTTTTACCAAAGAACATTACTGGAAGAGTAAACTGGTTGGATCGTTGTCGTCTACATATCCAGGGCTTAAAACCAGACCTGCTCGCGTCCTTTTGGGGATTTGTTTTTACCCACGCATGGGTCCAATGAGCACAAGAGACCCCAACATTAACAGTGACAAAGTTTTTTATACTGATTTTTTTAGCCAAGATAAAACTTTTGGACTTGTTTTTCTCCAAATGTCAATTCTGGACATAGGCGGGTATGGTTTTAAGCCATCAATATATACCAGGTCGATTCTTTCCTATTCTGGATGTATTTCACTTTCCCAGGTAGTTTCTACAATAAGACAGATTTCTCCATATGTATTACACTAGAGTAGATCAGATATAGTTTAAAACTCATTGCATCACGATGCTTGGAGATCAACATCTGGGGATTGATTGATGGTGGGGGAGGTGTATTGGGACGGGTCGTCTGGGTTTAGATATTTTTGGTATGCTTGTTGCCCGCCTCACCCACAAACAATTATAGATAAACAAGATGGGCCCAATTGTCCTAAACGTTTATCATTTACAATTTCCAGCTTGTTTTAATTTCCAAGAAGCCGGGTCTAAATGTCAGTGTCAAAGTTGCTGTATACACAAACCTTCTAGACTGCAGTGCCGGGATTTTAAACGTAAGCGCTTGTAATTATTTATATCGTTCTAGTAAACATTTCTCCTATTAGCTCCTATATCTAAATCTGCTGCCAATAGACGAATGAAACTCAAAACATCTTCCAGAAGTTAATACCATGGCCTGTTTTTTTCCCACTGCACAGATCTCAGTTTAGTTTTGGAGGATGTGACAGGTATACATTTTGTGGCCAAACAACGGAAATCGTGCAAATGTGTTGAAAACTCCAATAATCAGTTTCTACCGGTGTGTCTGGGCTTTGTTTTATTCAATGGCAATATTTTATAAATCTTTTATTATCGTCTGAGTTAGACACATGACCTCATACTGCTGATGTCAAATTCAGTCGTGTCTACGCAGTATAAGAAAAAAGGCACAAAGAACGAATAACACTTTTTTATTATACCTGGGAAAAGCGCCCAGGAATTCTCTAACAAGTATAGAACTATTTAAAATATACCCCTGATGAGGCGCCATCACATTAATTATCGAATTATCCCCAATTATCTTCATTTCGATTGAACACAAATGCAATCATAGATTTGGTTGAGGATATCATTTTTGATTTAATAAAGACACTTAAATCAATCAAAACTCGTAATGTATACAGGACACATACTATAGTTATACCCTTTTAGTCTCTTATTGGACAACATCCAAACGTTAACATCTGTTAATTTGGTCCAGAATTCCTAGTTTTCTTAACCAAGATATAACACTTTCTTAGAGCAGATCCTACATCAGAAGATATTGCAAGTTTTATGAACAGGTAACACATATTTTATTGCAATTAAGCCCTTATTGTGAAATTTGGAAACCGTTTCATGAGATGCGTGCATGACTCGCGAAGGACACTGCTATAGTTACTTCAGTCGGAAACCATTCCAGACTACTATAGTATTAAGCAAGTGAAACCAGTTGTCGTATTTCCGGTTAAGATTCTGATTTCGGAAACAGTAACTGCCAAACACGTGGTCAGTTTTACCCAAATTATGTCCAGTTGGTTACAAAGGGAAAAAATGGCCAAAGTCTTTATTGAAACAACTGGCCGCCCTCTGGTCGCTGACTTCTAACATTGGAAACAATCACAATAGAAAGCAAACTTATAAGACAAATGACCGAAATATGTCAACGACTTGACATATGTCAGCATTAAATATTTTTCGTCTGAGACCGTCTTGTTTCGTTTAAAGTAGCTTAAGATCTAACGTTGATTACAGCCAACAAACGCTGGCCATGGACGGATGCCGAATAGCCTGAGGTTGCGACCAACTTCCGGTCAAAACAGGTGGAGTGATTTGCCAAATTTTGAGGGCTGAGAATTTGGGAATTTCTCACGAACGCTTTGGAGTGACATCGGCAAAGGCTGGTGGAAATAAGAGAAACACATTTGTCGCCTATTTCCTTTATCGCTCTAAGTCGGCCATCCATGTCAGCAACGCATGTCTTGTGCTTGGGATCTCTCGCCAGATAACGCGAGACTCTGATGGGAAGAGACCAAGCATGATTTCAGACGGCTATGTCAGTTGTCAACAAAGATCATGGCTGATTAGAATAATTACTCAGTGACTTTTTCAAGTTCACTTTTACAGTTAACGTAGTGGGATTTTTAATGGTTTTCTAAACACGATCTTAAGTGATTTTTACGTTTTCCTGTCTATCAGCTTCAATATAGGGTATTTCAAAACTTTGAATGACTTCTCCCCCTCCCAAATTAAATATGTTCCTCACCGAAATTATCAGATGTTAATAAACAAAGGAAATGAATTCATAGTATGATGACTTTGAAATGAAAAATTACTATACACTCTTAAAAATCGTGGTTCTTTGAGTCTTGTTTAGAAAAGACGATGGTTATATATTATGGCTCTATATGGAACCATGACGACAAAAACTGTTCTTTGGTATTGGAAGCAAAGGGAGGTATACTCGCTACAGTTGATGTAACAGTGTTCCAAACAGAACCAGTAAGGGTTCCACCCCAGCCATAAGCTTCTAGACCCTTAATGGCTCTATTACAGTCATTTTTTGTAGAGTGTAAGGAAAGTAAATTATGTGAAAGCGCTGTAGGAGACGGTGGCAGTGTAATAGACACTCTCCTGTGGGTACCCAATGACCTATTCCGTGTTTTTGTTAATTATCTCCCCTGTAGCCTTCCACACTCCACTTAGGTTAACCAAGTCAACTTGCTCAGCCTCTTAATGACATCAACATCAGGTAAACCTTTGTCCATTTCTTCGTGTTGTTGTTGTGGCACAGACTCAACGATGACACGTGTGTAGTGGTTGTGACAGCTGACTTTACCTGGAACCGAGACCGCCCCTACCCCTGACTATTCAAACACCAGCTCGGCTCCGGCACACCTGAAATCACAGACGACGCTATTCAGAAATCCGGTCAGAATAAGAGCGTTTCGCACCACTGTTAACTCTATACTGGCAATCTAGGAAAGCTTGGAGAACTTCTGAAATAAATTAAATCTATATTTTCTTACCGTGCATAAGGCATTATAACTGATATTGGCTGAAAACAGTTTTTACTAATATGATGTTCCTGTTTACTGCATTTTTTCTCTCCAATCACATAAACCATCAGTTAAAATGTAGATAGAAATACCACCATCAAATATCAAGATAAACTAAATGGACTTCTTCTCACTCGTTTTTGATTTCTATTCATTCATTCATTTATTAGTTCGTTCGTTCAAATATTTATGCATTGTTTATTCAATCCTTCATTGATTCATTGAGTGATTAATTCATTCATTCATTCATACATACATACATACATACATACATACATACATACATACATACATACATACATACATCAAACATACATACATACATCAAAAATACATACATACATTCAATAATTCATTTATTTATTGATATATTTTCATATTGTTTTATTTCTGATTATATTTCTCTCTCTAAACATTGTATGTCGCCTTGTTAGTTATCAATTTCTAGTTCTAAATACTGTTCAAAAGTGACAAAGGATAGTAGGATTTAAGTCATCAATGTCGATCAGTAATTTTAACCAAGTGTACATGTAATAGAGAATGTTGCAAAACTTTAAGTACATTCTATGTATAACCTTATATAGAAATTCCAATACGACACATAATAAAAAATATGAAAGAAAGGCCTGCATGTGCTTGAATTATATGTCAAACAAAAACGTATTTCCGTGTTCGTCATGCAGGAAAAAATTTAGTTTTCTGCTAGAGAATTTCAGATTGATATAGTGAACTTAGTATAGGCTTATATCACCTATTTAATGTAATATACAAAAATAGTCAAACGGGAAAAAAAATTTAATTTCACGCTTAAAGATATGTGTAAATTACAGTACCTCTGCATCGAGAAAAATAGTGCGACAGAACCTCTGCTTAACACATGGCACGATTCGTATCCTATTATGTGTCACAATTTTTGTTTACCATTTTTAGTCAGTTTTTTTATTAGTATGCCTTAGTTAGAGTCGGCAACAAAAGTGACTTTCTGATGCGTAAGGTGATAGCTGATATATTTTCTTTGTTTCGTTTGATTGGTGTTAAACGTCGTACTCATGCGTCTTTCACTTATATGGCGACGGATTTTACTTTTCGTACTCTATCTTACTTGAATGCCATAGACAACTAGGTGGAACCCCCAATAAATATCACCCCCACGATGGCTGGACTCACCTCACACCCTTACATAACTTATATACAATGTAACATTTAGACCCAAAATCGTACATATTATTCCCTGGGTGGTTATTTACCAGTGTAATCACATTGTCCGCAGACTGTCCTCACCCTTGTAAATATAAACCCATATAAGTTATTTCATATTACTTTAGGATACGAACATTTAGTTTAAGAGTATCTTATGTTCCGAACCGAAAATAGATGGCTACTTATTCTCTTCACATCGCAGAATATGTTATCAGTTAATTTTTAACAAAAATGCATGTAATGGCGACGTTCGTTTGACATCCGAGGTGATGTGCAGAACATTCAAGGACTTCCGATTGTGTGCGGTACATCAAGGAGGATAAGCAGTCAAACACGCCAACGACAGAGCCACGGCCGAGTTCAGAGACATTTTGTTGTCGTTGAATAATTATGAAAACATTGGGTTTACTCATCGAGCATGAACAGATTAGTGAGACATTTAGTTCGAGATTTTCCGGTGTCGAACTGTTTGCTAAGCGGCCGTTAAAGGGACATGCATTTTGTAACCAGCAAGAACCATCTATAACTTCTCAACTCAGACTGCAACTTTGGGACAAACCCGTGCAATAATGTTCTTCCCAGGATGTGAAAGTTTAAGTGAACCATTTTTCACCATGTCCATTATACGGAACCACATCGATAACACAAATTTTATAATAGTATTCCTTGTAACTTGTTGTAATATTGTGAAGTATTTTGTTATGGTCTTTTCAGTGTTTTGCTTGGTCTGTCATGTTAAACGTCGTATTCTAATGCATTCCACTTATGTGACGAGTTTGCATTTCTACGATTGGCATTGCATATATTGGTTGTACTAAAACCATGAAATTTACAGCGCATATTTAAAGAGAGGCGCATTTTTTCTCTCTTTTTTTTCTGAGAACAAGCAGTTTAATGGATCTTCCGCAGAAGAATATGCGTGTATACACAGTGACCTAACAGCCGAGGAGAGACAGGATGCTGATTGGTCACCATGGTGTCACGGACTTAATAGTTGTATATTTGTTTAATTGCATCATTATAGTTTGTGGTGTGCGCATGTCATGTATCTTGTCATAGTTTGTTGCTAGGGACGTTGATTGTAGAATTTCCCTTACCGATTGGACCGGACCGCTGCTTAACGTCGTATTCAAGGGTATTTCATTTATATGATGACGCTTGATACACGTCTTAATCTGCCTTACATAATTTGCTGGGGAACTGGGAGGATAGTTGTAGAAAATATCCCGCGATATCCGGAATCACCTCGTGTGATATAGCTGCGGTCCAACGGAGGCCTCGAACCTGTGAGCGCTACATCGACGATGTCAAGGTCGATGTCTCTCGTCTGTCTTAAAATAACGTTGAATCCCTCAAATAATCCATCCTGAGAAGATATAAATTTATATTATATTTGAGAAGGTCTTATCAATCAACTATATATATATAGAAACATTAAACTAGTTTTAACGTGGAGAACGAAAGTATAGTTCAAAAGTATTTGAACCTTTATATATGTGAATAAGATATAAATCTTAATAATGGTAAATGTTCTGTTTTGTTTTTAATCATCATATCGAGGATGTACAAGGCTTATCAAAGAAACATTTATTAGTATTGAGTTACCATGTAGATATGTCTGTCGGGAAATTTGGAGGCGTATCTTCGGCCCTTTGTCTTAATTGTACATCTTTGGAATCTCAGCAGGCGGATAGGAAGATGAATACACTGGAGGTAAATATAACAATGTAGAGGGTGTTTCATGGCGGAATAACAGCTTCTACTACATACAGGAATTTTACAACAGGTTCAACGTTCATTCCATTGTCCTTAGCATTAGAGTTGCAAATGTCAACCAAATGCGAGACGAATTCAGCTAAAATTAACTGAACACTTATTCAACCTTTTAGCGGATGGTTGCCAAATGTTTTCCTTTTTTCGTTTTAAAATCGACAGTTTTCTTAGCAGTCCCCGCCCCCGTTATGTTTTAGCCTTCCTTTGATCCTGTCTGACTTTCACTCAGCGTGTGTTTCATATAAACCTTCGTCAGTGGTATCCGGTCGTGTCGATTTGCTTAGGTCGGATTAATTGAGCAGCGATTTAAGTCATTGCTCCAAAAACCTGTTCACTCTTACAGAGGTAATCGATCCTCCAGACAATAAAGTGCGCGAAGCCTGCAAACAACTTACTGTGGAAACATGAAACCACCATTGGGAAAATTTGCACTCGTTCTTAATAGTGTAAGAAACAGTTTAGCAAATCTCCCGTGACTTTTAATGGTTTACGGATCTATTCGTTAGTCTCAATTATGGTATGACAAACAATCACTGTTATATCTGTACCTAATAATGGTGTTGTAAAAGGTAACTTCTTTTCAAAGCAACCATCTATCTACTTTTAAAGGGAATCATCCAACTATTAAAGGCAATCAACCAAATAATTTAAAAGGCAATGAGCCAATAACTTAAAAGGGCAATGTGTCGTTGTGTATAACACAGGACACTGGATTACGTCCATGTCACGTCGATACTGAGATCAATAGAACGAGTCATACATGTTAGTGTATGACACAATCTGTTTGGAACAGGATCTAAGTATCTCCTGTGTATTGTGTTATTGTGGATGTAGATCTGACAAAAGCCTGTACGAAACGGCTTCGATTGGTTGTCATAGAATGATCAATCACAGAGCTACTTCGATTACGAAATGTGAAACGACAAGCCGATGTCTTCCGCTGACTAACCGTGCCATTTATTTTCATTTGAGACACTGACCTTTCATCTCTCCAAATTAGCTACGGTTACTGCACCCCGTTTAATTGTTGGATGATTGTGTAGGGTATCAAACCGACGACAATAAAAACATGGTAATTTTGAGTTAGTTTTAATTAAACTGGCGCGAGTGGTTGTAGGGAGCTTCATGCTGCCATGGTGCTTTCAAAGCTAAAGAGGAACAGGAAGCTGATCTGTTTGTGATGTCTTTGTATTGTCCTGTGGGTTTCTTGTTTTTGCACGCCGTCATGTGAGTGAAATAACCTTAGGTACAGCGTTAAACCCCAATCAAACAAACAAACTAACAATTATATTTGCGTATGACAGTACTTGTGTATATGTTTGTAAAGGTGATGTTTGGATAGCTCATTTGGGAAACACAACGACGATATGTTTTTGATGTCTTTACTTTGTCTTGTAAATGTCCTGTATTGTCATTGTCATATTGCCAGTGGCGTCGATAGAGGTTTACACCTCAGAGCTGCCATGCTTGCATATATATGAGGGAAACAACTTTATTAACGGTCTAAAACCCCAATCAATCAATCAAACAAACAAACAAAAAACCCAAATGGGGAAAATTTAATTTCCTCGACATCGGAGTAATACCCAGGAATACATGAATGTCAAGTTGTACGATTATCACACGTGGTTTTATATCGAATAATATTAAAAAGTAGAGGAAACGTCAGAAACATTTTATTTGTAATTACTATAATTCATTGTTTGTAATTATACAGTGGATACGTGTTGTACGATTGTTGTTGTAAGAAACTTGAAATCGAAACATTTGACATAAACAAGTACGTATGTACAGATATAGATGATTCAACTCATTTAGTTGAACAGATGTAGTGTGCGTGTTCCATTTAGTAAATGTCATTGTGACTTAGAGACGGTAGCTTTATTTAAATTTATATTTAGTTCGATCATTTATCTTCCCTTTTTATAAATCTGTTAAAGTCCGTTTATTGTCATGAGATATATTTATTTGGATTCAATTTGTCAAAATAACAGAGAAAAGCTTTTTATTAGCTTGGCATTTAATTCTCTAAAACGCAATCAGTGGGCTTTTCTTTATTCGATTTTATATTACACTCGCATTGACCTGATCGTAATTGAAAGATTTGTCGCCTTTTTAATCCCACTAAACTGATGGCGCCTTATTTTCACCGCAGCAATCTTTTTTGTAAAACCCCTTTCGAGTTGCAAGGGCAACAATGCTATAGGGAAAATTGCCCCCGTGTTCTGAAAGAGTCCGGGGTAATTGGGAGCGATTGGCCACTGATTAGAGCTTCTTAAATCCGATTAACACGTCCTTCTTTCAGCTTTGTTATGAAGTAAATCTGGTTAGAGTGTCTCGAACTTTAAACCATGTTAATTTCCTGAATGAAATCGATCTCATTTGTACATTACGTTCATTCAAGGCAAAGATCTATTACTCACAATTACCATAATGTTAATCCAAGAACATTCCGGTGTCAATCATTGAACTCACAGCCTATTGACCTCATATAAATAAATAAAAATAAAACCCAGCTGACATTCAGGTCTCAATAGTTAATTTGGCAAACTATCTTTCACAATTAGTTTATATTTTATCCTATTGAAATGGTTCCGAGACGTAACTGTAAGTTGTTGAATACGGTACAGTTAGGGCTCGGGTCTGGTTGGTTGGAAATTCTCGTGTTCATGTAGCTTACTCTTGGAGCCCAGAGATGGGTGTTTAGTGGGAGCTTTCCATGAATATGTAGCCTACAGTAGAAGCCCCGAGGTGGATGGTGGGGCGTCCCGCGCCTGTGAAGCTTTCTCTTGGAGCCCAGAGAGTTGAAAGAGCTTCTCGTGCCTTTCCGTACATTTCTTCTCTTCGAGGCTAGATGTGGGTGTTTGGTGAGATCTCCCGTGCCTTTTCTTCCTTCTCTTGGAGCCGAGATAGAGAGTTTGGTGAGAGCTTCCCGTACAATTTCTTCCTTCTTTTGGAGCCCAGAGAGGGGTTTGGTGAGAGTTTTCCGTGCCTTTACTTCCTTCTCTTTGAGCCCAGAGAGGGGGTTTGGTGAGAGCTTCCCGTGACCATGTAACCTTCTGTTGAAGCCTAGAGGTGGGCTTATGGTCAGCGAGAGCTTCCCGTGACCATTTAACGAGCGTTTTGGGCCCAGAACTGGCTGTTTAATAGGATCGTCACGTGTCCATGTACCTACTCTTGGTGCCTAGTGGTGTTTAGTCCCCGTGACCATGTAGCCTACTATAGGAGCCCAGATGGCGGTGTTTGTTTGTAGCGTCCCGTGACCATATTGCCTACTCTTGCAGCCCCAGAGGTGGGTGCTTGGTGGTAGCTTACCGTGACCATGTGGCCTACCCTTGCAGCCCCAGAGGTGGGTGCTTGGTGGTAGCTTCCCGTGACCATGTAGCCTACTCTTGCAGCCCCAGAGTTGGGTGCTTGGTGGTAGCTTCCCGTGACCATGTAGCCTATCATTGAGGACGGCGTTAAACGCCAAACCATCAAACACACCGCTTCATATTAGTGAAATACCATTGATGACGGCGTTAAACACCAAACCATCAAACACACCGTTTCATACTAAAAATATCCAAATGTTCAGCTTAATAAAAACAATTTCCGGTCAAACAAAACGAATTGTCTGTTTGACCAATACCGGCTCAAGTCTAGTAAAAAGTCATTTGTATGGTAAGCATCTACACATACATTTTCTAACTTAGATTAAGAGAAAGAAACTGTTTCAACAATATGCAACTGTTATATGTTAGTGTCAAGGCTACAAAGAAGACGTCGGACGCGTTTGATGTTTTAATCCTGAATGCACACTAAAAATAAAGAAAACAAATGAAGCAGATATTTGAGCACAACAAAAACTTTTTTAAATCAGATTCATCTTTAAAAGTCATTGAAAGTCTATATCAAACTTTAATTAAGAAACAATTAAATAAATAGTTCAGAAATATCTGTCTAAAATTATTTCTCACTCATTGTGCTTTTTCTCTATCCATTCATATTTATTGTAAAACAACTATCAAGTAACCCCGAAGACACACTCCAACTAACGTAATCAAACACACGACTTCCATTTGCTCATTCATTGATGGCCTTTTTCGAAAGATCAACGGTATTGCGTACTGAACAACCCCCGGCTTAGGACGAGCCTTGGTCCCCAGCGGGCCAAGGAAGCCGTCGTCTGATTTTTCCCCGCCCTCGCAAATGGCGTTAAGGACTTGCCGCAATTTTGACAACGCTTGTGTAAATCTACTACATATGAAAGCCATTGTCTTAGGTCTAGCTAGCTTCTGAGGGAATGTATTCCTAGTGTGAAGCAATGTGTTATAGCTGTTCGCCAAACTATTATTCCCCCTCATACACTGTTTCTCCAAAAGGTCACGTAAATATTTGGATAAAACGACACAATGTTAGCCAAATCGCTCCACCTTTTCGGACCGAGTACGAACAATTTTGTATTATATCTGACAAAAAATGCAAAATCGCGTCTAAAACGTTGTGATTTTACCCCCAACGGTTTTAGTGCTTGTTTGGGTGGCCTATAGCTGTTGGCGAAATGTACATTGATGCTCGGATGGTGATGGAAAACGACATGTATATGGTATATATACATGCAGTATGAAATTAACAATCAACATATGATATCAGCGTGATACCAGAAGTCAATGTAAAACTATAATACCCTGAGTTTTGAGTACTTCTTTGGAATGTATAAAATAACATATCACGCCGTAGCAAATAGAATGCAGAACAATAGATATTGTACTGAGTGGTCACTACCCCAGAGTGCTTTTAAGGGAAAAGTAAACAATTTCTGGTTGACTCTTTTAAGAGCCTAGGTCTTCGAATACAATAGTTTTTAAATACAAAAATGCAAATGCACTAAGCTTGTTGCATTCCAGATTTATTTTCGCATCAGTAATGGGTGTGAACGGAGCATATTAGTGCCACTTAAGTGTTAGTTCTATTGTTTCTGTGAAGCATTAACTCTCCAAGTAGTTCCTTGCATTTTAACGTATCCATTATATATCTCATATTGATTCGCTTTTCTCATTTTCAATTTCTACATTTTTCTGTGGGATTTTCCCACTTTAGAAAATACATAAATCTCTATGCCATCAAGTATACATAGTTTCGAAGAAAAAACAATAAACAGAGAGAAAATATTATTTTAACATTACAATTCAAATTGTAATGTTCTCTGTCATGATAACGACCTGAAAATAATTTCCGAAATCTGTTTGTCTTTTAAGTTTTAAATGGTATTGATATGTAACTTTTATTTTTTATTAATTTGTTAAAGCGCCTTAAACGATATACGATTCAACGTGTAAGCAAACAAGCGCTTAGTTGAACGTGCGTATTTGGTAAATCTATTTGTAGATTGTACACATGTGTGTTTCGCTAACAACTATCACACATAACTAATGGATGTGGTGTTTCATTTCAAAATATAGCACGCGCATCTGGTAAAGGTAGGTTTTGATTAGCGCTTACTTATTTTCCTCGTATGGTTTTATCGTTGCTAACCGCGTCAACAACTTATGCGATGTTTTCACAGTTTGGTCAAAAAATGGGTGTTGAAAAAGAAGATAATGTGAAGAATGGCTTCTAGTGTTTTAATCTCAAACGTGTATCTAATTGACGGTAAATAAAACAGGTGCAAAGCTCTATGATGCTGCAGCTGGGATGTACATTTCAGCTGTTGGTTTCATGCTTGCCGGTTGAACACGTGTGCTTCATGGGGTGAAATTTACAGGGGTAATCGGCATGGGGTGCAAGGTGCTCGCCTGAGAGGGTTACAGAGCGAAAAGGAGAACTGTGAATGATCTGCCTAAAGTTTGGCAAAAATGTTAAATGTTTTCCTACTTCTGTCATAATATTTCTCCCGGGAGTTGACAAGGCGTTAAAAATGGCGGCAGGGATGTGTTTAACAGGCGTGTTGAGAAAAGTTGTAAATGTCAGACAGTAGCTTTGGGATAAAGGCAATCTGTTGAGACGACCCCCAGGAAACGTATCATAAGCCCAGTTAATCGTTCAAGCGTTTTGCGGGCCAGCGGTTGGGGAATTCACCGGCGTTCCACAACGACGCTGGCTACTGGATTCTCGCGGCGGGGAATAGTACAGACTTATTAAATAACAATCATTGAGTGTTTCTCAGTTTAATCGGCAAGCCTGGAAACGATATGTGCAAATGTTAAGTAGTCAATCATCCTCGTTGTAGTGCAAGACGAGACGGCATCATTAAGTCTACCACTTCACGCAAAAGGTCTTCTGTCTGCTAAGCGACACAGCCAGTGGTCAGAAGATCGTTTATATACACGGGTGGCGGCGAAAGTTATTCACTTCCCGTGCTACCGTTTATATATTGAACAAACATCAGTGGTAAATACCACGATAAACAATCAAGAGATAATTGACAGCAGATTTGAGTATAAGAGGTTGGGGATTTGCAATTTTCACTACTTGGCTTGTCATTGACATATAGGAAACGTCTTATTCTATGATAGTGACGCTCTCTGTATAATCAAGCCGGTGCTTTAAAGTTCTTATCATTCAAAATTTCAAACCAGTTCTATCAAATATAGCATTTCATTGTTTGCGTAAACAACAGTTTGAAAACAGAAGGTTATGTTAAATGAAACATGAAATTATGAAAATGTATGGATGTCCATTGAACTCTTCTATCGTTAATGTTTGTCATTTTCTTGTATTTATTTTTTATCTCTTGTTTACTTTTGTCTTTTTCGGAGGGTGGAGGGTGTATTCTATTTTCCTCTTTTATTCTAGCTTTAAATTTTGAAGATATTCAATTAAAAAAAATATCTTACGAAACAATGTCACTACTAATTGACAAAAATTGTATAATTCCATTTGGAGAAAGGAAATGAAACTAACGTATAAGTATATGGATCTGAAAAACGAGTGGGTAGGATATATATTATAGGATATATATATATATATATATATTTTGAATAAATGAAGAGAGAAAAATTTGCTTGCCTCCACCGGGATTCGAACCCGG
>JAQQZZ010000001.1:1183717-1204845 GCA_030265115.1 Mopalia vespertina
TTGATTGATTGATTGATTGATTGGTTGATTGATTGATTGATTGATTGATTGATTGATTGATTGATTGATTGATTGACTGATTTGTAATAAGCAACAAATTATTAATTACAAAGGGAGCGAACATTTACTGTTTGTTTTACATTATCAGTTCCTTCAGTCATAATGTACCCGAATTGCTGATAAGTATGAGGGAATAAAGGCTAGGCTAAAGTTGAAGGATATCGCTAGTCATTAAAGTGTTAAGCAGGGCGATTGTAACCCTTTCTGTCCGTTATACGCTGACAATTGGTTTGAAGGAGAACGGGCTTTTCTGCCAGCACACTTATCATTCATTGCTCGCCCCCTTGACTGCCAATTTGCTTAATCTCTTCGGAAAATCACAAGCCGTCTCTGGCGAGCTGTTTGAAAGAGAACGCGTCGTAATTAGGGAATAAAACTCCGATGGCAGTCATAATAGCAAACAAGGTAATCCCTTTGCCCCTAAATTGAATGTAGCAAATCTTGTTTTGAGCGAGGATTAGCCAGTCTGAGGGGACTGGTCGGCTTTTCAATCGCTTCCTTGCTTCTGTACCTCGCTAGAAGTACTATCTAATTTGCCAACCATTGACAGTTCTGAAGAAACAGTTAATAGAAGTGAAAGAAAAAGTGCGTAAGGCTAACACTGGCCATTTCCATTTTAATTGAATTCTGATCACTGTAATCGACCTTATCCAGTTATAACTCGCCATTATTCGCCCAGATTCCCAGACAATCCCCTCAGAAGCAAATTGAAATGAACCCTTAGCAAGGATTTCAGTATGGGTTTCACGAACAGACGAAAATCCCCGGACCGTCTTGTTCTGGAAATGCTTTAACCCCACCGTTCATTTGCAGTCAGCTTCCTGGCACGGACCTTGCTGATTGGAATAAAGCGAGGAATAACTGGCCAAATAGGATGAGTCACTTACACTCATAGCAAACCGTTTAGAAACCCTTTGAAATAATGTATATCCAAATTTAGTAAAGGTTTGACAAATTCATTACCTTTGACACATGCATGGTAAATCAAAGATATTCCCGAGATATCAAAGACATTCCTGAGAAATCAAATATATTGACGAGGAATCAAACATAGTCCCAAACAATCATCGATATTGTAAGAAGAAATCAAAGACAGTCACCAGAAATCAAAAAAGCTCACGAGAAACATAAACGCAAGGCTAACATATTACTTATCTTCTAGCAGTTAATGATTATTTGGAAATAATTTTAATTTGTCACCTCATCAGACAAATAATGGTGAAGTCTTTTTGTGGTTTCTGATCAAGTTCGGTTTTTCAAATAAACTTGACGGAATAACTGTTGATAAAATAGACACTATTTTGTAAATATAGCTTTCACAACAACTAAATCCAATGGCCAAATCGTCAACAATCTTGAAATTTATTTTATACGACACATTTTATGCGGCACTGTTCAAGACGTCTGTGTGGTTATACTATCCATTTAACTGTATCTTAACTCTGCTTTAAATTTGCTGGTTTCTTCTTTCCATGAAGACAACATAAGCGAAATTTTGCTTTAATCCATCAGAATTCTCTTGATTGACTAATTCAAGATAGTCTTTCAAAATAAACCAGCACTGTCAACGACCGTAGTTTCGACATAGTCCATTAAAGTTCTAGTCTCTTAGAAGTTTTGAACAGCTTAGACTACAATGTAGCGGATCAGCCAGTTCATAAAGTAGGGCCTAATAGAGTTTGTTTTGAGAGAGCTATCAGTAAGCTACTTGGATGTCGGTTTAATAGCATCACTCATCGCTTTGTGCTAAAGTCATTTTCATCGCTTTCTCATATCAAAGAGCCCTAAAGACTTGACCAACAAGATCGGTTTCACTTTCACTTTGATCTTGAAACAGACCGGACCTCTACAATAAGCAACAAAACTTTTTCAATAAAGTTCTTAAGTACTTCGATGCGAAAATCATTCTCGAGTTCACCCTTCAAAAGCTCGTATCCTTTCTTCAAGAAAATACTAACGATCTTCAGCTCAAATTGAAACCCCCTTTTATCATAATATTATATTTCAAGAAAAAAGATTCAAACGAAACTGCACTGTGCCAAATCTTACAATTTCAGAGGGGTTATTAATTGTTTAATATGTTAACACAAAGAAGCTCCAAAATCTGTCAATACTTTCTGTGACGCATTATGCTGCTATAATAATAGATCCGTTCTTCTGACAGTTTCTTTATATCAAATGAATACAGCGGAGGGTGGATGGGGTGGGGGTGATGGAGTTTCATGTTCCCCTGGAGCTCGCGGAGCTAAGGGGGCAACATGGAGCCGATCTGTTTGTAATGTCTTTGTATTATTAGTCCTGTAATTGTCCTGTATTTGTTCTGTCTTGTCTTTGTTTGTTGCCAGTGGCGTCGAGGATAGTTTCCGTCACCCATTGTGTTGGCACGCCGTCATATGATTGAAATAACCTGTAGTACGGCGTTAAACATGAATCAAACAAACTCTCAATTGGATATAGTTTGTGCAGATCGAGCGGTATTTGGAGGAATGTTTAATTATGTGAAAATGGAGTATTAATTTAAATAAGAAACAAATAAATTTGAATATGAACATCTTTATTAGAATGTAAATGAAGTTTCATGCTATATAAAGGTGTATAGTGTGTCTTTACATCAAGCATTGATAACGTTAGTTTATTTTTTTTTAAAGGCTATTTTACAATATCAATTCGATTCTCGCGGCATTGCATAATAAATATTAATACTCCAATATTATAATATTATAAATCTCCAATAACCTGTGAAAATTTATGTACGCCAATAGGTGTAGATAAATTTGCACAAAGTGTTCTGTGTCACTTTCTGTGATCTAACTATACTTGTAGCTTCTGACGATCTAGTCAATACATAAAGGACTCCTTTTGTTTTGTTGGGGTTGGTCTTTTACGCTGCACTATTGAGCATTTCAATTTTATACGTATATATAACACATTTCCGGTAATTCATAGAAGAAAAAAACAGGAGTTCCTTTGATTATACAGAGAATATATGTTACATTTCTCCTTAATAAACATATAAGCCTATGTATTGATTCTTGTTACAACGTAACGCACTATTTTCACTATTGGTGGTAGATATTATGGGGCTTTGTGTTTTTTCTACAGGTGAAGAGACGTGTCTCTAGCGGTGTCTGTATAAGCACGGTGGCAAACAGCGACCGTGTCTCACTAACTCGTCAGTGCAGTTCAGATTTAGATATCAACTAATTTAGGATTCAAAATTTATATAAGATTGACATTATTGCATTTTCTAAATGGAAAACATTTTACCAGCATTGCTTCTTTCTGTTTGAAAAGTTAGGAAAATAAGCAGAAAATAGCAGACCGTTTCGAAACTGAGATGTACAAAACCGTATAAATTTATCGACGTCATTGTCTATACACGCATGCTCCATAATGGTGTTTTATAAGGCGACAATATGACTTGCAGACCAAACACAGGTGCTGGGCTTGGCGCGCAAGAAAACACCCACACTCCGATAATATCGCTGGAGTATCAGTTTACAAAATGACCCATTATCTAAATTTCTCTTCAAAGCTTCGACAATTACACAAATTGGGTGATGCGAGTAGAGCTTCGTGATGATTTCGACACCAGTTAAATCCACATAATAACTTCAAAGATTAAGAGCATGTTTTCTTAACCTTTTTCAGACTTCTTCTTAAAACACATTTTTTCTCGAATGTTCAAAAGACTGGGGACATCAATTAAAACTTGGCCTTAAAGAGATACCAGCACTTCAATTGTTAGCTGAAAGGCGTTCACAAACCACCAAGCCAGAACTGATCATTATAAAAGGCGATAATACAGTTAACCAAGCTAGTCGTGGTGTTGTATAAACAACAAGTTACTCTATTGCTGGCACAGAATCGTGTACATTGAACCGGCATCAAACAAACTAGAGATGAATTCCCTGAAACCAGTCAGAATAACATCAACACCGTTCGAGGGCCACACCTGAGCGAGATGCCCCGGGGGTCACGGGGGAAATTGACCTTTAGCCCTCTGGGTGGTGCCCGGTCAAAGACAACTGCATATTATATAGAATAACACTGTGCTGCCACCACTGGGCGATAAAACAGCACATCGCACAAAACCCATTGACGGTTGAACAATAATATGCTAAAATTGAACTCTGACGTTTCAATATGGCACGTTTAATTATTACCTGGGGAAATATATGACATCAGTTGCTAAACGATGCATCGGGTGAGAAAAATGTCTAAGCTTAACTTGGTTGAATATTTGTTATCTTCCAGTTCATAATTTATATAAATTTGTTTTCAAACCATTGTAAAAGAGATATTATGATTTTTTTTTTTCACATATCCATTTAGTAACACATATTAATACACTTATCAGAAATTGTGAAAACTTTTTAATAATAATTGAATATTTGTTATCTTTGTTAAGACTTCTGGATGGAAATTTGTTATTAAACCATTGTAAAAGAGATATGATGAAATTTTAATAATTTTTTTCTTTCACATACCGTGCAAACTTCGTTTTTTTTATTATAATAATAATAATAATAGACACAGAAATTCATAAATTAAAATTGACAAACAGATAAAATTGTTGATCGTTACCTGAAATTAGGGGTGAAACCATATGTCGTCATATCAGAATATTGATAAAAAAAAATAAAATACAGAATGTACCAAACAAGAAATTTTAAGAACTTCAGTTTTGCATTTATACAAGCAGTTAATTTTTGACATTGACGGACGTGTATGTATTTGTTGAGCTTCTTAACGTTAACCTGATGTTTGATCCTAAGATACTTTATAAAGCACCTCAACTTTTATAATCCGATTGAAACGATCAATTTCTCATAGGATTAAAATTGTCTCTATTCATAGAAAACGATACGGGCGAATAAAACCACGGATTAAGCAGGCGTCTGAAGAGTTGATATTGAGATTTGTCAAGCGGATTATAAACAGTCAAAGGACTAGTGTCAAGGAGCTAAAGACAGAAATTCGAACCCACCCCAAAACCACGTCAGAAGATTTGCGTATGAAACAAAGTGAAAAGAAAATAAGATTTATCCTTACTGCCGAAAACACGCTTACTTGTCCGTCGAGTCTGAACAAACAACTTTAGACATAAATAATCCCGGATAAAAATTCATGCTAGACTTAAACCGACATCTGAAATTAGTTAAAGAAAAAAGTTTATCCGACTCTCTCGGTTTTCTTGAACTGTTTGTTGCATTTTATATTGTTCATTGTTATATGTCACGAACGGAATAGGGGAAAACTGGAAAACAAAATCATTTCCAATGGATTATTGTAAGATACAGTTTATTTGTCTCTTTTTTTTTTAGTATAATCAGAAGTGTATTTACAAGATGTATGAAATATTCCAGTTACCCATATCTACAACACTGTGACCTTTTCTGTCAGCGCCCTCTGGCGGAGAAATTTCAAAATCGCTACTCGGCTAAGGAATCATGGGAAATCCTATTAAATTTTTTGAAAAAGTATTACCTGGGACCTAACATGTAGATAGGTCCCAGGTATTACCCACGATTCACCAGTCTTTTCTGAAATGTTAAATGAGCTTAAGCCGGATTAAAATGTATGATCTCCTCTGTAACATAGTTACCTAGGTCAAATGAAGCGTTAAAAGCTGAACAAAAACCTCGCTGATAGTGATTAAAGGGAGATTACATAAAGAATAAGTTAATCGAGTGCTGGTATAATTTATATCTGTACTCAGAAATTTGTTTTCTCTTTTGTAAATTTGACCAAAACAACATTGGCATATGCAATAAAATGCTGAGTTTTATCGTTTATATAACATATAACAAAGCGATGCAGACATTTTCTATTTCAGAAAATTGCTCTTTTTTTTAAAATTCTTTTTGGTAGTGACTTCTAGTGCTCTTGATTACGGTGAATATGGTGTCTTGCCCTTTTATGTCATGAGTCTAGTATAAAGCTATGCTCTGTTACCAGTGACGTCGAAGTTTGTCTCCTCCATCAATTGGGTTGTCTCATTTGTGTGTGAATTAATTACAGTGCCGTGTAAACCCCCACGCAATCAATCAAACATTTTTTATATAATACCTATACAAACTTTCATAGGAGTTTTCACCTAGGCAGAAGCATTATCACCTAGGTGGAAACTAACAAATGAAATCCAATTGCTAAAAAAACAAACGTTGACAAAAAGGAAATAAATCAAGAAACAAAAATGTTGTAATGTCGTCTATGGGCCACCGTACCGGCATTAGAAGTAAAATGCTGAGGTTTATAAATTCTATAACATAGTCGCACAGCGTTGTGAACATTTTTCCAGTATGGAAAATTGCTTTTTTTTTTTCTCTCTTTTTTTAAAATTCTTTTTGGTATGAAATTCTTGTGCTCTTGATTGCGGTGAATATGATGTCTTACACTTTTATGTCCTGAGTCTAGTATAAAGCTATGCTCTATTACCAGTGACGGCGTATAGGTTGTCTCCTCCATCAATTAAGTTGTCTCATTTGTGTGTGAAATTCATTTCAGTGCGGTGTAAAACCACACCCAAACAATCAAGCAGTTTTGATATAATACCTATAAGCCGATATTATTTGTTCAGTTGAATTGTTCTTTGGATTTTCGGGAGACATTTGCAGGCGATGAAAAATCGTTCTGGTATATGTTATTATGAAAAAGAAATTATTACATGCTTCTGCCGGGACTTGAACTCGGGATATAAATATAATAAATGGATGAAAACTAGTGTTCGTTCTACCGTGAACATCTTTAGCTCAGTCGGTTAGAGCGCTGACTCTGCTAGCCAGACCCGAGTTCGAATCCCGCTGGAGGCAAGCAAATGTTCAGGCCCAACACTCTACCGACTGAGCTTCAGAGGCTCATGTCAGAATGAGTCTCTAATTCTATATATATAGTCCGTCGGTAGAGAGTTGGGCCTGTAACCCAAAGGTCCCGGGTTCGAATCCCGGTGGAGGCAAGCAAACTTGTCTACCTTCATTTATTCAAAATATTTCTCTCTTCATTTATTCAAAATATATATAGTCCCCTATTCTTCTAGATTCACCTAAATTAATTGTTTATGTAAAGGCGAATTCATATCAGAAAATTTTTCACTCATAAAATGCGTTATGCATGTCACTGTAGTTATTGTTATTGTTATTCGTATTACTCTCTGAACTCTCCCAGCCAGAAGAACTTCTAAAGCTCAATACAGTAATGTAATGAATGCCTTAAAAACTCAGTGCGAATCGGTTTGCAAGGAACAAAGTTTACATGATTGGTGGCACTCTAAGTTTTTGTTAGAACAACAATGGCCAAAGAGAAGGATGGCAAATTTAAATTTAAAAAACTGGAATTTACAAGAGTATAAGCAATCAGGACACGTTTTCTTAAACAGAATAATGTGAGTAGTCGTGGCAATAAAAGCTGTTTGTGCAAAATAGTTTCCTGCCGATTAAGATTCATACCAGCACAACTTCTTGTGACTTTTACACACAGGAACACCAGAAAATATCTAGACGAGATTCATACTACACTGTCGCCTGTATATCATTCGTTGATGCCTAAAAAAAAAGTTGAGTCTGATTCAATTGGATCCCAGACGTCCCAATCTGCAAGTGGTATAATGACTACAACAACAACATACGTACATTTATAACGATGAATATCACCTTGGGAGCTGTGGATGTCGTCTTTTAGCAGCCAAATCCGTTCGATAGTTTGCCCAGTACCATAAATGTTTGCCTTCGTTTTGAAATACTAATTAATATTATTCAGAGAGTTGATTATTGTGTCAGTGGTGGTAAGAGGGTCATGTATTGACTAAAATACGTCTTATGAGGACAGGTATCTTATTTTGATTCTCAAATATGAATGTTCAACCCGGCACGGCGGGATTTAAGTTTTATAGAAATGGGCGAATGTTAAAGCTCTCGTTATGTAAAAGATGTGAAATCGTCAGTGCTTCCAAATAAACCACAGTGAAAATTAAATGAGTATGAATGTTTAAAGAACCGATTTCTTACAGCGACCCACATGCGGACAAAGGCGTTTGCTTCGCGCTAGGCCGGTGTGACCGCATAGCAAATATTTAACTCCGCTTCAGGAGAGCTCCGTACTAACAGGTCACCCTGAGACATCATACGGCAAGCAGATTATCTTTAATTATATTTGTCAATTTCCAGGAGTATCCAGAGGTAGGCTACAAACACACACCTCTCGGGATCTCAATTAGGATCCTATTATCTCTCCTGGAAAAAATGTCATCTTTATTGACTAATGGAAGCTATGACAAACAAAACTACATTTATCTTCACAGGATTAGAAGTGCTCTCAAAAGGGAGATAAATGAGGGAAAATCTCCCAGACAAGTGGAACATCCGTGTAAAACAAACGAACACCTGTGATCATAACGAGCTTCCGTAATCTAATCCACGCTGAGTGTACCGTAGCATTAGTGTTTCAAATAGTGAAAACTATTGGTTTGTCTATGGAGAATAATGACTGTTAACCAGCGTTAAGTCACTTTAAACACAGGTGTGCAGCAAATTTAAAAGACATAGGCCTACTTGGCCGCTAAAAGAAAATGCGAGCGAAACGAATTGTACAAACAGAGGTTACAAATAATTTTACAACATAAATTCCAATGGTCATGAATGATCGTATGTTTAGTTTATAGCACAAGTATAATAACTAAGCAACTTCCTTTTTTTTCTTATTCATATTTTTTTAGGGAGCTGGGTAGGTGCTGTTGATTTTAAGGGGGGGGGGGGGGGTATAAGCTGCTGGTGTTGGGAGTCAAAAATATTGGTTGTTAAACTGTCAAATTTTTTTTTAATTATAAGTTAAGAAATAAGAAATGCTTATTCTTATTACTGAACTATGACAAGCTAAGGTGAAATTATCATTTGTATTGCTCCCAAGCATTCAAGAATTACTTTTCTGGTGGTTTTGAGGTAAAAGATATTCGTTGTAAAACTGTCAAACTATTTTATAAAAAAATAAAAAACATTTAAATTGCAAAAGCTTCATGTTATTACTGTACTACATAACAAGCTAAGATGAGCTTATCATTTGTATTGCTCTCAATCTTTGAAGAACTGTTTTTTTACATAAATTGTTGGGATAGTTTTTCGTGTTTTGGGGTTTTTTATGTTTGTTTCTTTTTCTTCTTTTTTTTCTTTTTTTTTTTAATCTAGGTATTGTTTAAAATAAACAAGTTTCATTAAGAAATGGACCGACCGCAAGAATATTTTACTTTTATTGTCGTTTTTTATTCTAATTTACCCCGTCTTTTCTATTTTTGAAAAGCTATTATATAAAGTCTATATTTGTAGTGTGCATTATCTGAGATCAAAGGCAATGTGATTAGGAGCATGATCTATATGGTCTGACCGCCCGTGCTTTACAATTCTTACCACAGCTTTAGTTATAAAGGGCCTATATAATACATAATACCAGCTGTGGGCGACGTTTTGTAGGCGTCAGTCAAAATTTACTTAGTGTTGTACATTACCTCTGTACAAGAACTTTCTTTACCGAGAGAATATTTAATAAGAGGGATTAGTCGCCCGTGAGGTATCATTTTCCTTATGTAAACTTTTTATATTGTTCCTTGCATTGTATGAATCGATCACGGATGAGCATCTAACGCTACCCAATTCGCTTTACTTGGCTTTCGTGTACTATCAATATAACAGAAATTGCTCAGACCTAACGCGACAGTTTTACCGGTACTTCAGCCATGTCAGTTCTCCCGGCTGTCCGACAAGCCATTCACCGAGAAGAATGATGACTCTAGTTTAGTTACCCTTGCCATTATTGGCGGATTAAGGACCAACTCTTTTGAGTTGTCTAACATACAGACGTCTTTAGAAAACCGTCCCGTTTGATATTTGTTGAACATGAAACTAGGCACTAAGAAATCCTGTAGACTAAATTGTGCTCCCCTGGTCTCTAACTGCCAACAATGAACCGACAATAAGCCATATTAACGTCACTTGTAAAACCATAATGGCTAAGTTGGAGGAAATTACCTATCAAAACTAGTCACATTTATCGACTCGTTACACATTGAGTTATCTGGCCAGGGTTAGGCAGGGTCAACCTAAGATACCCCTTGACTAATTCATATCGAAGGCAGAAAATTAGACGAGCCCTTATAGTCATAAAAATCATGGGTTAGCCACACGCTGGGACACATTGAGCAGCACTTAACGGCAGCCTTAATTTAATGATATTCACCCAAACAGAAAATTAGCCGCTCTGCCCGTCCATACTTTTTCTCAATACATGTACAATCATCCAGATAGGTCATGGTCAACAAAAAATAACATTAAATTGCCACTCACTGTTCAACATCCTCAGTTCAACTATCCAGTGAGCTTCTTCAAAGTTAATGATTCTATAATAAATGAAATGTATATAATGTTTTTTCTGTAAATTGTACGAAAAAGACTAGTTCTCAAGTATATGTTAATGTATGAACACCGTTAAACTACGAATAAACATCGAAGCTTTCCGACTGAAAAACATTGCTTTCTTTTCATTATGTTATTTATTTTCTCTTTAATTATTTGAACCGATCGATGAAAATAACACATTCAAGCGTAGCCTGTTGTCTTGGAAACTCAACAGATTCAGTTTCAATAGCAAAACTACGGTTTTTGGAAATAACCCGTATCGACTATATCCCAGCCAGCAGATCGGCAGACTTGGGTATATAATACCATCGAGTTTGACGATTAACACTAAGAACAGATATATACAATGACAGGAGGTCCATCGTTACAATTGAGTCAAAGCCAAATTCTTTTTTTATATATTCTTGTTAATGTTTTTTTCATTATCGTCAACTCGGTTCACAAAACTTCACCCAATTGTCACTTCTTAATAAACTGCGAGCCTGGCATTTTCATGTTTTTTGTATTGTCATGTTTTACACAAGTAAAATAAAAGGTGAAATAATGCTTTTAAAATAGCTTAATTCCAGACTTTAAAAAATTTGGCTAAAATGTATAGCAACTCTTAAGTTAATTTTCGGAATGAGTGTGTTCTGAATTTTATTACTAATGAAATACACTAATTGGTTCAAGGATTTATAGCGTATTAATTACTTCATGAAAGATCAACTTTCAATGAAAACAGACGCCATCTTGAAAGTATTGCGTTTCTAAAACTCACAGTAACTAAACGAGTGAGCGTGTATCAATTAAACTTTATGTATACATACTAAATAAACATAACACACGATGTATCAACTCAATTAACATAATTTATTCATATATATATATATATAGATATATTTATACAAGCACCTGAGATTGTAATAAATGAATGAACAAATGATAACAGAATGATTTGAGCTTTGAAGAGATACTTACCATATATATTTATGGCCAAAGGTGAGGAATTATAGACAAAAGCTCAATGCCGAAGTTCAATTATAAATAAAACCTTACAGAATTACAGCTGTCTGAATGAATATATGTGAAATAAGATGTTTGTCTGAACGGATTAGTTTTGACACGATGATAGTATTTTATTTTCATCGAGAAGTACTTTATTATTTTTTTGTAGCAGAACCGTTTTAAAAGAGGCAATACAATGGGCTTTAAGATAAATGATAAAAAAGTTATGTGTGTCTTCTTTATCCACTGGTAGTAAAGTAAAATTAAAACATTGTAGGACAGATGTTTTTCGGTGCACTTGATAAATACGTATATTTGTCTTAAAAGTATTTTGGCAACCACTTTTGATGGCAATGGCCCCAGTTTGTCAAACAGCATAATTATATTATGGTATTTGAACTGCATGACAACAATAGCTGTACTTCAAAGGAGAGATGGTGTTGTCAAATTTATTATTACTACAAATATTTTTGGCACAACATTGGCAATTTCTAGGAATCAATTGCAGCACTGATCCAAATGAAAGTAAATCGTTAAAAAATTTGAAAAATACTTGGAACTAATCTGCTTCATTGTTAAACAACAATAATGCTTCGATAATGCTAATTGATAATGCCTCGATATTTCCATTAAACAGAAGTTTCTTTATCAGGAATATTTATTTAGTTAAACTAAGGCTAACTTAGCCTCTGGAAATGACCCCAACTAAAATACACATTTGCACCTTTTTTATTTTTATTCTCCAAAATGTGGAGTTTTGATGTTTGCATGTTCGCAAATCTAGTACTTTTGGCCGATTTTAAAACCATAAAACAACATATGCATTACATTGATAAATTTCTAGCTGTTCTAGTATCCTGATGTTTTATGTATAATACGAATATGATGGGAAGATCTGTACTCAGTAATCCTATTCCGATAAGGTATTTCAAACACATATCCCATAATTTTGACTAACGACTATACTTAAAGTTTTGGATAGTTCTATATAGTAAACCTGTTTGAATTTAAGAAGTTTAAACTCTGAAAACATATGTAACTTTGAAACCTAGTTAGCTTATAATAATTTTTTTTAAAAGTTGGCAAAATCAATTTTATACAACCTTGATTAAAAAATTTCAAAATTTTTTAAATACTATTTCAAACATTATTTCAAATCTTACAAAGGTTTATTCAACATTCACTTTAGCACTACGTTGTTGTTGTTCATGTTGTTAATTAATTGATATAAGCAACATACACGATGTCTTTGAGATCATGTTGATTCTATATGTAATACAAATATGGAATAATACAGTATTGAATTATGTACAACGCTAAGTAAGAGAAGGTTTCCAAAACATTGTTCAAGTATACTGATCAGACTATTGTGAAAGTGTCTGTGGGCAACGGTCTTTGGTTCAAGTTTGTTCATTGTTCACCTTTGTCTACGGTTCGCTGCTGCACATTGTTTACTTTTGTTCATTGTTTACTTTAACTCATCGATCAAATCAAATCTGTTCATTACTCGACTTTGTTCATTGTTCACTTAGATAGAGTTCACTTTTGTTCATTGTTTACTTTTACTGATCGATCACATTTGTTCATTACTCGGCTTTGTTCATTTTTCTTTTCCGCACATTGTTCACTTTCGTTCATTTGCGACTTTTTAAACCAACCATACAATAATTACAAGCACATCCAATTTCAAGCAAACATTATTGTTTATCCTCTATTCTGACTATAGCTGTGTCAGTTCATGCTTTTCTTTGAAGAATTTTCGAGTCTTTATGAACACATGATTTCGAAATAATAATATAATGGAGCCAAATCCCACACACACAAAATGTATTCCATGTGTGGAAATAAAACTGTACATTTACATAGTCAGATATGTGCAACTGTCATTTTCATCCGCTTATATACTGTTACGTGGTCTGGCTAAAGTATGGATGGTATAAGTGATAAGGTTGGCCATTGTAAGGGCTCGCCGTGCGAAATAGTCCCAAGGGCCCAAATAAACTGGGATTTTGTAAATATGGATGAAGTCCTTGTCCGTATAGGAGATTGGAAGAATAAGGTGAGGAATAGCCGGACAAACCACTATTTGAGGGCGGGATGGTGGGGCTATTCACGTCCATGCCCGGGTTCTGCTTCTTCCATTTTGTTCTGCGATTCTGGAACCAAATTTTCACTTGAGTTTCTGTCAAATTTAATGACAGTGCCAAATTCAGTCTCTCACACACAGATAAATAGCGTGTGGTTTTAAATTTATTTTCTAAAGCTACGAGCTGTTCGTATGTAAAAGCAGTCCTCGCTCTTCGGGGTTTGCCGGATTTATTCGAGTCTCCGGACTTATGTTTCTTTCGTTCTTTATCCGTGTCGTTATCATCGTCGTCATCACTTCTTAATCCCTCTAATCCTAATTTTTCTCTCTCATGCTCATCGTCACTGTCACCTTCTTCACTGTCAGTTTTTGCATCTGAAAATAAAGCACGATTAAATTAAATTTACGGTTTGCTTTTATCAACACTCAGAAGATAATTTTGCAAAGTTTAAATGAACAAAATATTTAACCTATATATCCATAACCAACTTTATTTTATTTTGGTACCATGTTATAATATTTTATAGAATGTTTACATTTTACTGAAAAATATTATGTGTTTTATATTCATATCTTCGAGTGTAGGAAAAAGTGCACTATATTTCTTTACTTTGAAGACAAGTTGAACCTAGTTTTGCTCTGGGGGTAACGGTATAGACATACAAATTTTAAAAAGGTATATATATATATATATAGCAAATTTTTCTCTCTTCATTTATTCAAAATATATATATATTTTTTTTATAACAGCTATAAATTTGGTTTACTTTGAGAGTCTAGCTATGAATCACTGAGACTATCCCAAGCTTATACACTGAGTAAGTGAATTTAATACAAAACAAAACCCAGGCACCGACATTTTATATATAAAACAAATGTTGGTGTTTTGTTAATAGCCGTGAAAAGTATAGGCCCACAGGACCAGCAATGAAATAAGTATGTTGACAGATTGAATTGGTGCGTGTTTTACCGAGGTGTCATTTCTACTATGCTAGAACTATATAACTAGAACTATATAGCACTAGAAGTGGTCTGATATTATTCACAAGGGTTTCAATTTATCCCAAAAAACTAAGTGAACAGGTATCCTCTACGTGAACTACCAAGCACGCTATTACAAGCAAATATATAACAGAATTATAGAAACGGAACAATGGAAAGTAAGTACCGAACGTAACATGACACAAAAAGGTGTGGTCGATTTTATACAGCCTATTTACCCAATCTATAACAGCTATTGATTTGTTTAATTATTTAGTCGACTCGTTTAAGAAGCCCTCGAGACCCAGCCACAACATGTGTCGACGCGAGCGCGTGATTGTGCATTTCAAGTGTCGATAACGAATTATGCCAGTTTCACATTTCTATAATTCAATACAATGCTTGTATGTGCATGTCGGTTTAGAAACATTCAAGGAAATTGGTATCGAATATTTTTTTTCTGCATGAAATATCCTCCATTGCAAAAAAAAAATTGTCCATCATAATAAATTCGCAAGATGTAAGGTCTTGCTTTACTGATAAAATGACTTTATAAGATTTATACAATGGTTCATCCCTTCACTTTATAAAAACAAAAATAAAAATTACTCGGAAACACATATATTCGATATTTATAAAAAAAAAATCAATATAGATAATTATATCCTTATAGATGCTTGTCAAAATACATTTCACACAATCAGAATTATTTTGTTACCATTTTAAATACATTTACAACAAAATGGCTAAGTAAATATTTTATTCGGAGTAGGGTGAAGAATGATTTAAAATTTGACCATCAGGTGTAAAGTGTTAAGATAATAGTGGTAGTGGTAGTGGTAGGATTTTTTTCCAACTTAACCAAAAACATTTTTTATACCAGTAACAATTTCTACAGCAGAGAGAAAATTAAGTATTTGCTTGTTTGTCTTAGTGTTTATTTATAAATGATATAATATACAAGGCCACGTTAATCAGCTTTTATATTTTTTAACTAAAGAAATTATCAAACTGGGTGATATAGTTTTTCAATTTAGCATTAAAATGATTGATCAAAACAATGTATATTTTAATTCCCACGCTGTTTCAGTGTAAACAAACGCCATATAACATGTTTGCCAGGCATAAAAACTTGCTTTCTAAAGACATCTAAAGCGATTTGTAGCTGTCAAATACGAATTGTAATTGTCACTCTGATGATCGGAAATAAAACTTTATAAAACCTTTTTTAAATCGAATTCCTCCATAATATAAATTCTAAAATTGTTTTGCCTGCACTAGCTATCTATTGTATCTCGTTGTAAAACTATTTAAAAAATTTAAGAATTATACCTATACCATGTTTCTTAAGGCCATGACTTAAACTCTGTTGTGAAAATTGGAAGTGAGTCTTTAAAAACATATTTAGTAGAAAAATGCAGTAGACAAATGCAGTTTAATGAAAATGTGTTCTCATAGAAATTGTACAAAAAAGGGGAAATTAACATACCTGTCTGCATATCATCGTCCAGTTTGTCGTCTGTGCTATGTAATGACGATTCGTCCAGCCATGGGTGCCAAACTTTTTTCTTCTGTGTTGCGGTGGTGCCAGTAAATTTTGTGGGATCCAAAATATCCAGTACAGAGAAAGCTGTGGTGTTGATTCGTAGCGGTTGTCCGTGGGCTTGTTGTATAGGTCCTGGATGAGTAGCATTTTGACGGTTTAAACACGATGACGGCGGTTGTTGGTGAGCAGGTTGGGGACCTTCCAGCCGTTTAATTTTTGACGACCGGGACATGAGATGCGGGTGTGGCCGGGGCGATGGTGGCGATCTTGCGGGAGACCTATGCCCTGCTGTAGGGGAACCTTCCTCGGACTCTGAACACCACATCCCGTCGCCCCGTCTCAAGTTTGGAGACATTCTGTGTGATGGGTTTGGCGCATCCCCTACCGAGTCATCGCTGTAGACTGACCCTGGACTATGACTGAGAGGCGGGGATGAAGTTTTCCGTACCCCGTCCATCCCACACTGAAAAAACTACAAACTCCCTCCTTGCACTTCTTAGTAATAGTATGTACTAGATTTATATATTTGTTCTGGCGATAGTTATACCATAAGACTGTTGTCCAGTGCTGACAGTAATCTGAAGGATCTATCTAGGCCTCGGTCTCTATTGTGACTCCACTCAATACAACCCCTGCCCCTAACATCAACTATTCTTAAGACTCTCCTGAACAAGTGCACCTCTTATTGAAGGCCTCCAGAGCACATGCGCAGTGGTGGAGCGCGCGTGGCCGCAGATAAGATCGCGGTTTAATTGATAGCGACCCGCGATTCCTTTCCGAGAGCTTCTCTAATTGGCTATCAATTTAATTGAGGGCATTAACTACGGAATAAGCCGATCATTGGCTCATCTGAGACCCGGAAGTAGCGGAACTAACAGACAAGTCAAGGAGATAGAATACAATAACTTTATTTCCAAGAGGAAACCCTCTTTCTCTAAGTGCGCTCATGCCGCAGAGTAGCCGTGTCCACCAAACTGGTGAAGTTATACGGAATTACTTGTCAGTTAGACGCGAGGCGGAATAAAGAATCGGATCTGCTTTATAAAAGGTATCGCCTATTAAAATAATATTTCAGATAAGTTTCGTCTAGTTCGTTTCACAATAGGTGGCGATATTTATTTTCTAGTCTATATACTATATTTATAATATAGTCTATAGTATATTGACTTAAAAAGAAAGTGCTAACGATGCAACTGTGGCCCCTTTAGAGTTATTGTATAAAATATATCAGTTTGTATGAGGCCTAAACATTTAAGAGACAATGGTTGCCCACCAAACCAATGTTGCTGTCAAATAAATCTGCAGAATATGAACTTTAACTATAAAAAAAAAACAATCTAATCTGTAAATTTACTTTTAGTTATACCAAAGAATTCCCTATTTTAATATGAAACACCAGTTATAGCATTTGAACTGCAGATGTGAAAAACGTTCAGTTGAAGTTTTAAAGAAAGTTCAAATTAGAAAACGCGGAACACAAAATTGTGCGCGCCCAAGCCCCCGAGGGTAGCAACGTAGCTGGAAATATTTATTGAAACATAGACAGTCAATTACTGTGAAGTTGATGTTTGTCGGTGTAAAAGGGACAGAGATGGGTGCAATTTAAAGTATCTGGGGGTGTCCACTGTAAGGGAAATGGAACGCTTTGTCCTCGGGGTTTGGTCGAGGAAGGCAGGCGGAGATTTCTTAATTGATACCATCTTATCCTTCTTCGGAAATTCTTGACGAACCTGATGGGAGATTCAAGATCGGACAGTGTCTTTGAGGCTAAAACCTCATGGTGATATGAATCGGAGAACAGTACCCAGGGAGTTGCCCGTCTGTGTTCCCCAGGGGCACCGGACGCGGGTGTTTGTGCACGTGTATCAGCATCTCTCTATTGTTTGCCAAATTAAACAAACGCGACAAGATTACGCAAAATCCCGAGGGACTGAGCGTTAAAGAAATACAATGATAAACAGATAGGCTTCATTGAACAATAAACAGCAAACAACCATTCTCCACTCATGGTCATTATTCGTTACCACAGAAAACACTGGACGTTAATGACAGGAATAAAAATACGTCAGTGTTAAATCAAATCCTATTAAATCTTACAAAAATACACTATTCTGCTTATTTTATTATTTAAACATTTAGGGCAAAATCGGAAGAAAGGCATGATATATTTGAATTTGAATTTGTGCAAATGTATCCGTTTGTTCAGTATTGAAGTGCATGACAGAATAAAACTTTTTCTTCATTTGACAGTATATATTTTTGATTAAAAAATTGATTTTAATCCGGTAATTTTATATATTAGTTGTTTCTATATTTATTATAGAACCATAAACATTTTAATCATAGCATGGTAGCTACATAGGATACAAAATACAATTAGCGGTTAGTAAATATAGTATACATGTACAGCCTTTTATTTTATTTTTTTATTTTATTTTTTTTTAACATCGGGTTTGGATTTTACAGTCGATTCTAAAACTTATATATATATTATTTACAGTTTTTGATAGGCATTGTTAAAAATTGCTCATTTCTTTTTTAGCGACACAATTGTTCCGACTTATTATATTATGAAGTAGCATTTGCATGATTTACAGAGATAGCCCTCACAAATTGCATTATAATTTGCGAAAATGAGATAATAAATCACTAGACAATTTGCTCATAAATTATTAATGATTTGTCATTGGGTGCTATCGTAACATCAATGCTGATTGGATTAACGGGCAGCCAATCGGGGTCTTTGTTTTATCAATTGACCATATGCCAATACTCCCTTTATTTAAGTGTCAAACGATTGTAAGTTTATTAGTGCCAATTGTAAGGAAATTACTGTCATCGCTTACACCTTGACAATTAACACTTCTTCGTATTTTATTAATGACTCTATGTCACACGCCTAAGTAATAAACTACAAATAATTTTGATATTTTTTTTATTCTGCTTATAAATTACGAGTAAAAAGAAAATGAATCCTTTTTTTCTCGCAGTTTAGCGTGTGCTTGCCAGATATTTCCCAAAAATCAACCACACTGGCGCAATCGATTAAATGACGATTTAATAAAACCGATGAATCTTCTCAGGTTCTAGAAAAACTCTCAGAGACAAGTTTTTGAACAGATCTTAATCTACAAGCCTCTTTTACTTTTTACTTATATATATACGCACATTCCTATTAACGGTTTTACATATGTATTAATAGCATCAAATCAGATATTTCTAAAGGACCATTGTTCTATATGGAACATTTCTGTTACCTCAGCATTTTAGAAATTGAATCTTTTGTAAGTTATTTTTGAAGTTGAAGTAAGTTAAAAGTATATTCAAATTTTTATTGAAATAGGTTATATTTATTTAAAACATTTTACTTTTGTTTTACTTATTTGCTTACTGATTTATTTGTTTGTCTTTACTCAAAGATCGTATTGAAAACAGGATTTAGTTATTTATAACATTTTTGTATTTTTATTTTTTAATTTTTTAATTTTTTAATTGAATTAAGATAAGAACCCTTGTCCACATGTATCATTGAACTGTAGGGGAACCGATGCAAATGGAGACAGAATCTGTTGATATATGTTCTGAACAGTTATTTTCTTACGTAATTTCACTTAATAACTTTCTCCTTAAGACGACTTAATTCGCTATATACATCCAAACTTATTTATACTCTGTATAGATTCTTTGCACTTATGAATGATCTAGCAATACGGTAACCGGAGATACTAAATAGAGGAAAGAAAAATCAACGAAACTTTCTAAAGAAGCATGTATATCAACAAGATAATGAGCTGTGTAAAAGGTTTGATAATAAAAGAGAGACCCTGCGCGAATAAATGCCTATAATGTTCATAGCAAACAATAAATATCATTGGCAAATCAATGCGCGCCCATCAATTCCCCATAAATACTCCCTTCCGTACATCAACGGCCGCTTCACTCAATAAAAACACCCTACACTAACATATATTAGCAAAAGAAATTTATCTTGATTACTGATCTCCGGTTACACACTATCATTTTGTTCTTTCAACGCGAGCAATGCGAGTCGCGCGTTTATTCCACAGCGGATAAAAGCAGCGGTTTGGGAGTGGCACGTCCTAACAATAGCGCGCGCCATAAGAGCAGAATAAAGCGAACTCTTAACGATAGTAATTTGTCCTTTCTTTTGCAAATCTGAGAGCCCGAGAGACTAATACATCTCTCGGTGTAGCAGCCTTCGGCTAGTTGAGCCTATTTGTCGATAATTTTATGGTAATGTCGTCATTTTCTCGACATTTGATCGGAATGAACATAATGACCGGTGCTTTTAATACGGGTGAATTTCCTCGGCTCTTATTGGAGTCGCAGAACTGGAAGTAAGCTGGAATCCCCCCGTTATTGAGGATGCCAAAAGAAAGGATCTCCCCTGTTATTAATAGGCTACAGCGAGAGAATTGTCTTTAGGTCTTAAAGTGAATTCCCTCGAGAGTGCAATAAAGATTAGAGGAGTTTGGAAAACACTCGCACTGGAGACGTCTATTGAAGAGTTTAAATGAGATACTTCAAGGGGAAACTAACGGCAAATTTACGGTCAATAGACTTCCCTCAAATCGATTAAGAAAAGTCAATTGATACAAGTAACAGTTATGCGAATATATACGGGCTCCAACGGCAACAAAAGAAAACCATCATACACTAACAAAGCTTAGATCAGCCGACTGCTATAGTAAACCGTCTTATAGCAGTAATAAAATGTATGTTGTTATTCGAGGTGCATGATATAATTGCCGTTTAACAATTTTGTTCTTACGTCATACAGTATATCTATGGATAGAGTTTGCGAGACATTGCGTGATGGATGTGTGTCTGTCTGAGGTATCAGTGACCGAGGGAACCAACTCTTCGGCAAGTTACAATAGTGCTGTTCTTTTTGTATCCTGCAAAATATCACATCTTTTACTCACCAAATGAAAACATTTATAGTGATATGATGAATTTTCATTCCAGATCAATTTTAAATTTTCTTCAAACTTTTTTTTGTGGGGGGGGTGGGGGGGGGGGGGGGCAATATCGAACAATAAGA
>JAQQZZ010000001.1:1208807-1224504 GCA_030265115.1 Mopalia vespertina
TCTTCTGTAGAAATATAATATTCTGTAGACTCGTGCCCTTTCCCTCTTCTGTAGAAATATAATATTCTATAGACTCGTGCCCTTTCCCTCTTCTGTAGAAATATAATATTCTGTAGACTCGTGCCCTTTCCCTCTTCTGTAGAAATATAATATTCTATAGACTCGCGCCCTTTCCCTCTTCTGTAGAAATGTAATACTCTGTAGACTCGTGCCCTTTCCCTCTTCTGTAGAAATTTAATATTCTGAAAGATTTTGCACCCCTCCCTCTTCCGTTACTGTAGAATTTTTTTTTTTTTTTTATACTTACACCCTTTTAATATAAATAAATTATTCTGCAAGCGAATATGCACTGGAAGTATCCTCTAATGGGTGTATTTGATTGCAGTATTGTTTTGTGGTTAAAATTTCCAAATTAAATATTAATTTAAAGAAAATGACATTAAACTCATAGTCACAGACAAATATGTACTGCAAGTATACTATATGCATTTGATTTATTTCACAATAATCCAATAAAATTTATAAAAAGAAAATTTAAAAACAAAAAAACGTGTTTGGGTTTTCTATAAAATTGAAAAAACAAAATCAATAATAAGAAAAATATATATAGGTATTAGTGCTTATAGTTTACTGTTAGAATAGTCACGAGTACGAGAAGCTCTCTGTGCCGTATATCTATTATTAAATATTTAGAAATAGCTTTAACGATTTAAATGGTTACCTTGCGATTGAAATAGCATAACCAGTACTATTTATATGTTTTATAGAATTTTATATATAGAATATGTAAACCAAGGAATTATTAAATGTATTTTTTTTACTAATCACGACAACAGGCGATATTTAATTATTAAGGTTCGATAGCAACAGGTTTGCCCAACTCCATCTTACATATATCAATAGAGCACTTCAAGGAGTATGTTATACATGTGTAGTATTTGACTGGATGTATAAGTTGATCCCGCATGGCGTTATCGTCTTTGGGAAGTTGTCATATGAATAAAAGATAAAAACAAAAACAAAAAGACGAGTCCAATGGTCTCTGCTAGAGCTATAAATAATGCGTTTTATTTAAAGATTAGGGGGGAAATATATATATAGAGCCTCTGTAGCTCAGTCGGTCTGTAACCCAAATGTCCCGGGTCCGAATCCCGGTGGAGACAAGCAAACTTTTCTCTCTTCATTTATTAAAAATTTATATATATATTTTGAATAAATGAAGAGAGAAAAATTTTATATATGCATAAATGTAGAGAAAGAAAAAAATGCCTGCCTCCAACGGGAACGCTGAACCTTACCGACTGTACCGAGCGATCTCAACAGTTTAGTATTGTATTATTGCCATATTTTCCTTTTATATAGCGGTCTCTGGTATCGACTGATATATATACCAAATATATTAACAACATGAACATGGGGCTGTTATTCTAAAGTATTAAAAACGTAAATAAATAAAACTATTAATTAAAAAGGCCTTTAAATCTTCAAGAAATCTATATTAGATACAATATGGCCTACACTTTTTATATATTCTCTGTGTATATAGAGTGTCATTCATTGACTAATTTATCATAAAATATCACTCTATTATTGTATTGTTAAACAGCCCATTTACACGACCAGCAGATGGATGCCATATTGAATCCCGTTCGTGTGACTGCCTCAAAATTAAAGTCGGATTTTAAAATCATTAGCGTGCTCAATTTATCATATAAAGATTGAATTGTTGAAAGAACTGTACACTTGACAATGATCTGAATATTTTAAAAGAGACCGTTTTCACCTTGAAAAGGCCTGTGAAACACAACACTGAGTTTTCGCAAATTTCCGAAAGTCACAACGAGGCTCATTATGGTAAAGTTGAATGTAGTAACTTTTGGTTATTTGCTAACCAATGAAATTCTTTGAAATACGTCGTTCCTGTGATGAGATGGTGCGAAAAGCATATGCTATTTTTTTATATTCCACACGATGAGTTGTGGCTTTTCAGAATCCAGTGAAAGCGTATTAAAGACAGCCTGGCCAAAGTGTATAGCCGTTTTGCGGACGAGCGAGTTAAAACTGTTTAATGAAGCGTTATAAAGTAAGTTTCTGTAACGGCAATGGTGGAGAGTGTTTCTGACCGCACCTTTGTTTGGCACTTTCCAAAGGCCAGCGATTAACATTAAGGTCAATTGCCTTTGGACACTGGTGTATTGTTCATGTGGACACGTTGAATGGCGCCACACCGAACCAACCTGCCGTGTGTATACTTAAACTGTCAGAGTTTCCGTGGCCATTTTTTAGAGTTCAAACTGCCAGAGAAAATAGTTGATGTACCTCTTTGTGATCCCCTTCCGGTTAATGTTCTAAAACTACACTCAGCTTTGTAAAATTTGGTGGAAACATCTGCAACATTGGCCAAAACTAGCCGCGTGTCAAAAAATGTATCCCCAAAGAGAAGCTTACACCTGACAATGTAAACAAACCCTATTTAAAAATCGTATTTACTTAGAACCGATAATATATTAGTTATAGGTTTATGAAATTAAATGCATAAAATATATATTCCAGATATATACTGAAAGAAAAAACCATGTCATCAATATAGCTTATATTTAATCTGCGTCTCTTTCGTTGAGCCTCAAAGCTGGGGAATGAGTTTCAACTGTATAATATTGCAATATATCAGTTTTAATTAAATAAAAGCAAGCGGTTTTTGTGTTTAATACAAATGTTTGACACAACTGATTCTAAACAAAGCAGTCAGTAAGAGCGAGTTCTGTGGATGAAAACAAATGTTTATAGCACGCTTTTAATGCAGTATCGTTAAACCACTATTTATGCTATGGCGTTTTTCTGGTCTTCTATTGCTCATTGTTGGAAGTCTTTTGGGCGATCATCGAGCTAAGGGGCAACTGCAACCCTAAGTGTTTGGGTGTCCTGCCTAATAGTGGTATCCACTATATGTGTCGGTGGTTGTTTTTATCATTCTTTGTTGCCACTGACACCAGGGGTGTATTATATTCACAGGTTGGACAACACTTTCAGAAATAATAATGGTACTTTGATGGCTGTTTAGAAAACACGATAGTTCTATATGAAACCATAACTACAAAAACAGTTCTTTGGTATAAGAAAAAAAGGAGATATACTAGCTGCAATTGATGCAAAAGTGTTCCATACAGAACCATAAAAAAGTTAGAATTAGAATCACTCGGTACACTCTTAGAAACGGTGATGCTAATAGAACCTTTAAATGTTATTTAGCTTATGGCTCTACCCCCGTTTCTAAGAGTGTACCGAGTGGTTCTTCAAGAGAAATAACTGTAATGGTGTATGGTGTTAAACTCCAATTATAAACACATAATTTTGGTATTTGTTGTTTACCTGGAGCTATACGGTTTTCGTTCACATGGAATACTAACATTCACAAATCATTGTTATAAGCATGTTCTAACATATTAACTGATCAATTTAATTTCTTTTAATTTGGTCGTTATCTCTACTGAACCATTCTACTTTTGTCTTTATAATTCTAGACAAGCCTGCATAACCTTACCTACAATAAAATAAATGCAACTCCGAATATTGAAGTCATTTTTGGTATTCTATATTTCAGCTTCTCCATTTAGCCGTCATTAGAATACCAAAACTGACTTCAATATTCGGAGTTGCATTTATTTTATTTTACGTTAAGTTGATCTGTGGTCGTTCTTACCTACAATCACTACAACAACTCTGGCAAATATATCTCAATTTGAATTGCTGTTTTCTCTATATTATTTGTATCACATTGTAAGTTATATATCAACATTTAAAAAATGACAAAACATCACTGAATTAGGTGTTGTATAAACATAAACTTGAGTGTAAGCGTCTTCATTTATGAACAAAATCTGCCCTTTTGCATAGATGAATGTGCCCTAATAGTAATTCATCTATTAGCATGATGTCCAAAATCATTTCTCGAGAGATGTTCTTAACAATTGGGCATACTTTTGATATTTTATCGTGTTCAACTAATGATTGTATTAATATTGGACACAAACCATTTCTTTATATATAAATATAACGACTGTGGTATAAGTTACATCACAGACTTTTAAGACGGCACTGGGGATTTAATCTCACACGAGAAGCTTTAAACCATCTATACATAGTACCCACCCAATATTTTGTCGTAGTTAAGTGTCAAGAATACCATTAAGAAACTGTTAAAGTTTGTACCCTCCAAAATTTAGCAGGGTTGTTTATCCAATTATCATATTAAACTCTTCCCAATAAACCTATTGAGTATATGTCGTCATTAGAAGTGTAAAACATTTATAATCTACTTACACAACAAAAAAGTATTACACCTTCAGTTGAGCTAAAATGGGAAAGACTAAAAGAGATTTCAGAGGACTGTCCTACAATCCACAAGCTGCCGTCTCTATGGACAAATGTTGCAAAACTTATGTTTGGTTGGGGTTTAAAGTCGTGCTCAAGGGTATTTCAATTATGTGACGACGAATTGTCCATTTAACACTCTTCCCTGCTTAAACATGGTAAAAAAACGAGAGGAAACCCAATTAAAACCACCCCCGAGTTTGGCGAAGCCACACCGTCTGACTCACTCATATACCTGATGGTCGTCAGATGGGCTCAAACCCGTGGACGGTACATCGAAGTAGGATAAGTGGACAGACACGCTTACCTAAGCCAAGGGAGTGTGACCCCAAAACGTTTGTGGTCAAAATATTGACAAATAAAAACTGATATAAAATACTTCCCACTGTGTTCATACGCAATGAAGAAGGGAAAAAGTTTGAACATCTCTTTGTTAACTTTACAGCTATGGAAATATTTTGGTTAAAAAAGGGAGTAAGGTTACAAAGACGGCTTACAAGCAGGGATATAATAATTGGGGTTTAAGATCACAAAGTAGCTGCCAGCAAAATCGTTGTAACCTTGAGGTTTTTGATAAACGCTGAAGAAATGGATACAATAAATAGAAAATTAATCTGATTGTTGGAGTCCTACATGTCATATATGTGAAGCAGTTCAGCATTATCATTGAAGATGATTTTTGTTCTGTCCTTCTAGTAGACCCTACGTTGTGTGCATGCGTATAGGTGGGGGTGCGTGTTTGTGTGGAATAAATGTACTCTAACCTGGAAAAACAAAGAAAAAAGACCATAAACTTTATCCTTATTATTCATGCTCAATATCTCATTTCATGGCATAATGACTTAGCTAAGTGAGCAAATTTAAGACAGTTGCTTCGTTCGCGTGTATCGACAAAAATAAATATGCGTTCAGTGCTACAGAATACTGGAAACATGGGGGAAGCAATTGGCAATCATAAATGGCACTGTTACTCTAACACTGTGACACCCTGTCATTATGGAGTCGTGATAAATCATCACACACAGGTCCTTATTCTATTAAATGCACCCTCCTTTATCTCCTATTAATTTGACATTATGTGATATTAAAAACCCATTCCTGAGGCACGCTGCAGAAGACGATTCAAAAGTTGTCCACTTAATGACGAGATCTCACGCGAGGCCAGAGCTCCCAAATCCATAATTAATCTGAACTCAATCCTTAGCATATATAGTCTGTACAGCGAAAAGGTTGAAGATGGCCATTGTCGTTATTCGTAGATTCAGACAATAAATGGAATGACTATAGAGCCCAACTCTCCTGTTCATTTGATTCAATACATAAATATACCCAGAAATGATACACTAGCCCTTGTTCGGCCTATTCAGAATACACATATATTAATTATATCTATTCGTTATTTTAACGAAAATAATGTACACATATATTAGGTTGCTAAGATTCCAGGCTTTTGTTTGGTAGATTGAAGACATAGATTAGCAGTACAAAATAGTTCTGAAGATGGGTGGATTCAAGACATAGAAACAGTGAATAATAAAGAACGACGTCCTGCATGGGGCTCAGTGGATTCAAGACGTAAATACAATAAAGGAAAAAGAGCGACAGCCTCGTGCTCGGTAGATGCAAGACGTAGATGTAACGACGAACAAAGAGCGACGTCCTAGTGTTCGATGGATTCAAGACCTGGATACAATGAGGAACAAACAGCGACAGCCTCATGCTCGGTAGATCACAGACGTATATAAAAAGACGAACAAAAAGGGACAGCATCCTGCTCGCTAAATTCAAGAGGTAGAGACAATGACGAACAAAGAGCCACAGTTTCATGCTCGGTAGATTCAAGACGTAGATACAATTAGGAACAAAGAGCGACATCCTCATGTTCGGTAGATTCAAGACGTAGATACAATTAGGAACAAAGAGCGACAGCCTCATGTTCGGTAGATTCAAGACGTAGATTCAACGAGGAACGAAGAGCGACAGCATCGTGCTCGGTAGATTCAAGACGTAGATACAATTAGGAACACAGCGCGACAGCCTCATGCTCGGTAGATTCAAGACAAAGATACAATTGGGAACAAAGAATGACACCATGCTGCTCGTTAGATCACAGACGTAGATACAGTGAATAACAGAGACCGAAAGCCTCATGTTGGTATGGATTTAAGACCTAAATACAGTAAGAGTGACGGCATCGAGATCGGTAGATACAAGCCTTATATACAAAAAGGTGCAAGGAGTGGGTAGAAGATTCAAACCATAGATTGACAGCCTCGTGCATGTACGGTACAATAATGACATAAATACATAGATGCAGATGTTTTACAGAAAAGATCAACTACAAATGTCTAAAAATAAAAATAAATAAAAAATAATAAACCGAGCAAGATTAGTAAAGTTAGAATATAATAAATAAAAAAACTGGTAAAAATGCCCCCACATGCATATGTTTTAATATTGATATTATTTAAGTTTATACAATTTTTATGGTTGCACTGTATCTTATAGCTATAAATCCGGAACTTATTGTAAATACACACATAGAAACAGACTGGAATCCTTTTACTCGGGTGAAGTTAGGGTCAATCTATCATGAGTGTCGATTGCTCCTTGGGTAGAATGGTGGCTCTCTCAAACCGAAAGGTACCGGAGTTGATCTCAGGTTAAGATATGCATATTTTTCTTTCTTTACATTTATACATACATATTTGAATTATATCAAAGATTTTATTTGTACTTTTATTGCAGATTTAAGGTCAAGATAGTTATAGTATCATTATATTTGTACTTAATATTGTTTTGCAATCTACACTGAATTAAATACCATTTTTTTTTTAAATAATTGGACAAAACTCCCCTGCCATGCAAACAATGTTCCAAAGCATCTCAATCCTTGTATACTGCATGCGCCTTTTAATTAGTGGCGTTTAATGATATCTGATACTATCGGAAAGAAAGGCGTCGTTTCAAATTGAGTTGTATCTTTTCTTGAGATAACCCCAACCTATTAGACATCAATAACTAAACTGATTACCTTCTAACTTCCGCCAGCAAATTGATTTTCTCTTTGGCTTATCGCGCTCCCAACCTTAAGCACTTCCTCTTGCCGCGAATCGCGGAGACTTCGTGAAGGATGGTCTGTAATAACGCGAAATTTATTCCTTGCCTTCAGATCAAATCGGAAGGCGAACTGGTCACAGTCTGAGCGGATCACCAATAACAATAATGGTGAAGATAAAGTGTATATAGAAGATGTGTCAGTCTTTATAAACTCTTTATTATACACTGTTATACGATATACATATACCTCACATTTCTGGCATATGTATATTATCTTATACCTCATATTATTTTAAAATATATAAATATTGGCAAATTTTAAAAAACCAAATAAACATGCTGTATTTGTAAAAATGCAGATACCTAAAAATTACTATTAATTCTTTTAAAGTATAAGCAGTTAAATTGATGAAAAATTTATGCTTTATCTTATTTGCAAGTGATTTTTATGAGATATACACCGATTTTCCAGACATAAAGTAAATATCACTTTTTTACAACTATAGGGGTATCAGACAACCTTATCTTTTAATTATGTGCTTTTAATATAATGTCATTCTTAATAAATGTTATTCCAAAATTACTCAAACTGGCACAGGGTTTTGATTAAGAAAACCAATATCATGTCTCGAAATCATCTCATGCTCTAGAAAAACACTCAGAGATAAGGTTCTTAATAGATTTCAATCTCGAGCTGTTATGATAACTTAGAGAAACAAGAGAAAGTAATAACATTAAAACATATACGTATATAGTATAAATATCGAGAGAACTGATTAATTTAATAAGTTATTTTCTTGTTCTACCAACTACAATTTTTGTAATTTATAATTTATAATTTTGTCACTTAGGATCTACGATACAGACTGGAATTACCACTTAATTATTTGTTTAGTTCAAAGACAAATGAAAAAACAAAATAAGTTAGTATTATATTTTATTCCAATTTGTAACAAGTTTCAGACATTTCCCAACATCATACTGCATTTTAAATTCTTTTTTTCTAACCCTCTATATCTACGGGTATATACAGTTTTTTGTTTGGAACGTAGCAATAATGTCTTAACTTTTATTGGAAGAAGAGTAGCTTTCCAACAAAGCAAAACACTTCACACTTTATGGTTGTGCCAGCGTAAGTAACTGCTGTAATACATCGGCGTCATATATAAGTGAAATACTCGGCATAAGCTCGGCATAAGCACGGCATAAAACACCAAACAATCAATCGTTTCCGAAGGTATAAAATGCTAAATCTGCAAAGGCTTGTCCTATATCACTTTAAAAAAAAAATTAAATCCAGCATGTTTTGAAATAGCATTGAAAATTTAAATGTGCGTTATCCTCTCAGAAGAGATTTGACTGATTTGACTGATTACACAGACAAATCTACATTTACTTACTGAAAGGTTTTTAAACAATTGTATCTAATTACGTATGAACTTATTCCATCTAATAAGTGGTTTGATTGTGTAATGTTTGATTACATGTGGTCCTACAATTTGTTGGGAATTCCACAAAGATTCATCCCATTATATGGAGTCGTCAGAAAGAAAAGAGTTTTTTCCGAGTTTTAAACAAGGGGACATTAATAATGAGTTATAGGAGTGGCGCTCACGATGCATCGCCATTCCACATTACACACTTTTGTTTGACAATAAAAGGATTATTTGTTTCTCTAGGCAGAATAAACAATTAAGACAGCAATTAGCCGCAACCCTACAACCGCAAATTACTTATCCTGTCTTGGTAATTTACTTAAAAACATAATTTTGATTTTTTGTTCAAGTAAGTAAGTCGCGAAATAACGAAAAGTCCGTGACTCGTTTTCAAGGTCAAGTCCGTTTTTTAGGGTTCACCTGTTATTTCAATTTGTCATCAGTTAGAAGTACATAGCTTAAACCTGTTTTGGGGGGAGAAATTTCACTCTCCGCAAAAAGACAATAAAATGATTGTCAGAAAGGCCATTTGTCATTCAACAATCCATCAACAGAAATAAAATGAAAAGTCTAATGTCGTTAAACATGTTATACAATTATAAAGGAATCTTAGTTGTGTTTTTAATTTTGCTTACTTTTATTACAGTATTGAAACTAAAAGCTGTGAATGGAGTTATGAATGAAGTTTAATGAGTCATAATGAGCGTGACAATTTATTCACTGAAAAAAAAAACTCATTTAAAGGTCAATAAAGGTTAACAACTGACAATCTGCCAAGCTTCACATTTAAGTCATTTCGATTTCACACCTTGACATAAGTATTGCATATAAACGATTGTCCAAAACATATTTTAATGACAAATGTGTAGAATTTGTGAAGTCTCACCACCTATGTCTCACTTAGCCAGCAACTCGTATCGGTTAATACATCGCAAAGAACAAGTCTATAGTTTAGTAGAGCAATCGAGGGTTTTAATGATACTGTATATTAAGGACGAGTTCTTATTTATCAGTCTTGTCATATTGATTCAACTGTTTATTCATTTAATCCTAATTTGTTCGTTTTCTTCCTAAATTGTTTCACTATTATTTGATAAGGCATCTTAAGGTTTTCATCTTGTGGTATATTAATCTGCTGGACATGTCTGCGTTATTGTCCACTATAAATTGGGATGATCAAATTTCCATTTTGATCCAAGGGCAACTGATCATAAGCAATGATGGAGATACAGTCATCGCTAAATTACACCTTGATAGTACCTTCACACGCAAACTCTCGCGTTAATCACGCTATTATTTGAGCAGATGTTTTTGGCCTCATCCCTGCTTCAAACCGCATTACGATCCTATTTTTGTAAGACGCGTAGACCGTCGAACTAGACCAGGTTTTTAGGCTTTTAACTGGTTTAGCTGTTCTGTCAGATTCGTTAATTGCGGGGCTCTTCAAACGCTTCAGGCTAATTTAAGCAGATTTGTGATTTTTATAATTTTCTCTTTTCTTCACCTGACAGTCCTTTGTTCTTTTCAATGACAGGTTAAGGTTTTAGCAATCCCCCACTTGACTGATGGAGTAAACGTCTTTGCCTCATCGCTATAAACGACATTGTTTTTCACCCAAACTGAAAAATGGCTTTACGTCTTGTTTATAGTTTCCGACATGTTGAGTGTAGCGCGACAGAATGACTGATTTCCACTAAAATAACAAACAATTAGAGCCGTTGTTAGAAATTCACCAGTTTTCTACATCTGTAGTTATTCTACGCCCTGTTTGACAGTCCTATAAAGAGTAACTGTCAAACACTCGGGAGCCTGTTCTGACGAAGCTCCTTGACGAATTACATCGGCGCCTTTATACAATTACAATTAGAGGATGAATTCTTTACTTGCGTAATGGATGGCACTTAAAATGATAATGAACAAATTCGTGAAAGGAGACAAATACCCGAAACGACAATCCTGAATTCAATCCGTCTACTCTTAGGGAGAAAAAATGCCGAGTGTGCCGGACTATGAAATTACCGGACTCCCTGCTCTTTTTCAGCATAATTACACACAGATATGGATACCAGATTACTGTCTTAATTCATGTACACTGAACTCGAGTTTCTGCTTTGATTGTTTGTCTGTTTGCTTGAATGAGGTTTAACGTTGTACTTAAGGCTATTACGCTGATATGACACCCTGCCAGCCTAATGGCCAAAAGAAACTAAACTCGACGCCAAGGGAAAAATAAAGGCATTGGAAAACAGATCGGCCTCAGTTTGCCCCTTCATTATGAGAGCATCAGGGCAACAGGAAGCTCCCTCCCAACCACCCTCTGCCTCCATCGGGACTTTGTGGTCGAGTGATCTAGAGTGTACGCACTAGAGAGTGTATACTTCAGGTCCACATAGCCCTCACTTCTGGGTTCGAAGGTTCGATTCCGGCGGACCGTAACTGGGTTGGTAAGCCAGCTTGAGTACAGTCGGTAGAGCACCTGTTGGTGAAGTAAAGTGCATGAGTTCGATCTCCGGTTAATGAGGAAAACAGAATGATATTTTATTTCTCTACTGAAAATGTGGTATACCTCATCACTTGTAAGAAGTGTCTGAAACAATATGTTAGTGAAACCAAACACCCCCTTCGGATTAGAGCCAACAATCATTTGAGTTCAATTAAGTTACAACTCTTGTCGTCACTTACTCAACATTTCTCCCTTTTTAATCATTCGGCTAAAGATCATTTTAAAATTAATCCAATTGAAAGAAATAACAATTCCAGAAGAGGAAACCAAATGAAAATTCTTAGAAAGATAAGCTTTTTGAATTAAGACCTCCAGGCGTTGTAACCAATGAGTTTCAATTATTAACCAGGCAAATAGTTTAACGAAAGACATTTCTTTTGCATTCCAATATGACCAACCTAGCAAAGGATTCGCTAGTCTTCTTATACAGGAATATCAAAACCTTGTACCTTAAATGTCTACTCCTCTCTCACAATGACCCATTGTAGCGTACACGAGATATAGAAATCTAGAGGACCTACAAATAAAGGCGAAACTTCCGTTGGACAACGGAAAATTTCATTGGTAAATTACTTTTTCTTTGAAATTCCTGTTTGTGGTTTGGTTGATTCTAAACCCATGCCAATATCTTTTATGCTACCGTCTCTTGAGTTACCCATAACAACTCGAGATTAAGATCTATTTAGAAATTTGTCTCTTGAGTCAATCTAGAACATGACATGAAGTATAGGTTTTAATGAATCGACATCCTTACGCCAGTGAGAATAATTTTTAGACGTATACATGTAGAGACCGCAAGGAAGAAATTTACTGAATCCCTCTAACAACAAACACAATTGTGTGTAATATGTAGGTACTTTTGTGTCTTCGCGCCAATGTTTCATGTTGAGAATGATTTGAAACCGTTGCTCAGGAATAATTTGGGTCATCATATTGAGTCGGTATTAAGGGTTGGTCCTGTAAGCCAAATGTCCAGGTCCTCCGGTAAAACTCTGGCTTTTTTTTATTATGCATTGTTTTACTCCACCGTTATATATCCACGGACACTTTTGGAGCTGATTTTTATAAACAATAAATTAAAATTGATGCCACAAATCGCGTTATAATTAAAAAAGTACATATAGGACACTTTTACATGGGTACTTTTTATATCGATACCACCCATCCTACAGGGCATATCCGTCGATATTACCCATCCTGCGGGTATATCCGTCGATATCACTAATCCGTCATGGTATATCCGTCGATATCACCCATCCTGCGGCTATATCCGTCGATATCACCCATCCGTCAGGGCATATCCGTCGATATTACCCATCATGCGGGTATATCCGTCGATATCACCCATCCGTCATCGTATATCCGTCGATATCACCCATCTTGCGGGTATGTCCGTCGTTATCACCCTTCCTGCTAAAATATCTATGTATGCCTTGATTTTATAAACCATTTCGTTTTCTTCCTTGAACACTTGTGGGTTAAACTGACCCATCAAACGACCACTTGACGTCCATTTTCATGTCATAATCAATCATCTACTCGCTTTTGATCGATTTAAAATGTCTTCACCATTTTGAGAACGAGATTTGGTGGGACTTGTCTGGGTCTCTTCCAGTTGGAAACCACCCCTCGGTGAATATTCAACGAACAGGACAGAACGTTTTTTGGCGACGTAAAAGGCATATATGGATTCAATAATATTTTTTATTCAGAGACAGGCCTTATATTTCTAAAGATTTCGTACGGAAGGACGTCGCATCTCTATTGACTGTATATACAATTCAGTAAGATACGTATTCGCATCTAGCTTCATCTTAGATACACAGAGGACATTTGTATTCAGGTTGCCACATTAGAAAGAAGACTTTTAGAAATGACCATATGTATACAGACCACGTTACAAACAGTTTACCCTTCAGTTACTTGTGATATTTCCACAGACCAAATTTTCTCCTATATGGCGAGCCAGCAAACACTTTTATTTTAAAACCACGCATCTTAAGACGGCACAATTAATAAAAGGCAATGTTGATGCAGACAAGTCTAAGAATGGTCTTGCGTGAAACATCTGCCCTTGACCCCAGGGTGCATCTTGTTCTTCAGCTGCCCTTTTGACACCATCGTTGATCAGAATGCCACTCTATCCCCTTTAACCATTTTTGCTCGTGTTCCTCTCAGTTTTGGTTTGATTCATACTTTTTCTGAGATTACAGACAAAGACACAAATTAGATAGTTGAGAAAAAAGTACGCAAAAAAGCTGAAATTTGTCAACATATATTGGTTTATGAGAGAAAACACTTCAGTAACAAAACTGTTTGAAATGAGACAATATTTTCAGCTCATATCAGTTCTTATACAAATAAATAGGATACAGGCATTATAGCAAGCCATTCCTCCGGCTACTCAATAATCAATACTTCAATATGATATGATTTGACATCTCAATCATTTAGTCAAACAATTTTTTTCATAAATTCCTTTTATTCGATCATGGCCACGCTTTGTTTAATATTTCTGAAACATCCTTAACGTTAGCCATTTGATTAATCTAAGAAGACTTGAGGAACTACCAAACTGGTGCTCAATATATTATCTCTCCGTGTTCGTGACTGGACTGGCTTGTTCGTCGAATTAACGTCATATGGTGCATCTCGTTAATTTTCACTTAATTATTTCCATGCTGTTATTTAAGGCCACTTAGTCTCCTGAAATCGCTTCATTGTTCTTAACCCTCTATTTGTTTTCCGTTTCTCTGGTTTTAAGTATATGTTTCCATGGTTTGGTTGACGCCCAAGTGTCCAACGCAAAGTGATGGTAGGCCATCCAAGAGTGAAAATAATAACAGTATTTTCCCGGCTGCAGATAAATTTAAGGCGACGTTTATTGACCCTAGACTAGTTAAAGCCAATTACACTCTGGATTTGTTTTTATCTGATCGCAATTGTGAACCATTTAGACGCTTAGTGAATAACCAACACGCAACTTCAGCATCGGGCCTAGTCCAGCTTTATCGCGAAGTGAGCAGGGAGAAAATCGAAGCGGGATCTAGTCACTGACAGCTAGCAGTTATCAAACCATTTAGATCATTTAAATTTCCCTTAATGGATAGTGGTTAAAGCGTTATTCATCTGTAAACAATCACGGATAGCTCCTTACAATCAATTTACCTCCTTCATGTAATTACGCGAGTCACGGTAAGGGGAATCGGTAACGTTTGCCTGCAAGATTTTCCTCGATCCTCGAGCGGCCTGCACGCAACCTTCTCCTCTCTCCCATCGGCTAATAATCGGCCAGAAACAATCTACAAGGCGACCAGTGCCGCCCCCTAGGTCAAAAGAATTTATTTGCTCAATTTAGTTCGCGTCCGTCAGACAGATAATTGTGGCTGTTTGCCGCCATGTTCGCTGATCTGGTTATTCGTGGTTGAATGTCAGTTCTCAGAAAGATGACTCTCTCTGTGGCTGAATCCATTACAGATGGCGGCACGATAGCTTCAGGCCTCCTTTCTCTTATTAATCAAAGCGGTCTGTATGATGCCAATGATAGATAAACTGTAGATGAACTGCACTTCAGAGGTAATCAAGTTCAATATAAGATTGATTGAATGATTGGCTGATTCATTGATTGATGGATGGATGGATAGATGGATGGATGGATGGATGGATGATGGATGGATGGATGGATGGATGGATGGATGGATGGATTGATGGATTGATTGATTGATTGATTGATTGATTGATTAACTGATTCATCGATCGATCGATCATCTGTAAACAATCACGGATAGCTCTTTGTTGACAAAATTGAAACTATGAATTGGGATAGTGTTTATCAGCAAGATAATGCTGAAACTTCCCTTACTAAACTCTATGATATATTTACTACCTTGTACAATAATACCTTCCCAATCGTAGATTTCACTCAAAGAAAACAGAAAATCATAAACCCTGTATGAAAAACGTTTATCTTGACAGTAAAACAGTTACTAATCCCAAAAGAATTGGTGAAGACTTCAACAAATATTTCGCAGCTGTAGCAGAGAAATTCAAAATGCATATTCCGGACACAAATTTAGACCCCAATCAGTTCTTAGGTTCCCCTTTTTTGAAAAATTTTGGATTTTACACCTGTCACCCATAACGAAGTACACTCTACCATTCTATCTTTAAAACCCTCTACCTCTGGTCTGGACGGTATTAAAACCTCCATCCTAAAATTATCATCCGACTACATCTTGAAACATCTCTGTCATGCAAATAACTTATCATTTCGTACTAGACTTGTACCCGACTCCTTAAAACATGCTAAAGTTAGTCCTATTTTCAA
>JAQQZZ010000001.1:1224604-1235579 GCA_030265115.1 Mopalia vespertina
CCAAGTATAGGACGTCGAGGTACTGCCAATGTCCAAATGATAAATATCGAACATCGACGGCCTATTTAATAGGACTAGCTTCGGGTGTATTCTAACATAGTGACTTTACTATATATCCTAACGTATAGGCGATCAGCTGTTCTTCAATTCTGATAATTCCGACATGCAACAGCAAGATAAAGAATCGTTTATGTATCATCAACTCAAAAAATAAAACCCATGATCGAGCGAAAAACCCGTCTCCAAGAAAACTAAAAAATATGGCTCGTTCTCTTAATAATTAGGAAATCTCGCGGGGTACAAACTGAAATAAACCTACAAAATCTTGTTCCGGGCTTAGAATTTATGAAAACTTTATATAATTTATTCAGCCAAATTTTGGCCGGAAATCTTTGCTACGAATTAGCTGCCTTATCCAGATCTACACAATACCGGCTTTCCTGTATCAGTCAGTGCAATGGAGTGGTTTTTAAACAACATTATGGGTGTCAGTTTCTAGGATACTTTTGACCAATTATCTTAAATAAGGCTATAATTGACCTTCATTATATGTATCAGTTTGTTTGTTTGGAGTTTAAAGTCGCACTTAAAGGTGTTTCACTTATATAACGACGGATTGTTCACTCCACACTGTTCCTTGCTTTGTTCGATTTCAAATTTCGGCAAGAGTTCATCTCATCAAAAATAACACATTTTGATACGTGTCTGTATGATTATGTTCCAATTAGTAGCTTCTACCCACTTAAATATCACCTGGCATATTACTATAAGTCAGGTTTTGTGTGAGAATATAAACTCGGAAGTCACTCCTCTAGTTGCGTGCGGCGTGGTGGTTAACTTTGTCAGCGAGATTTACGCAGTGTGTGACAGGGCTGATTTAAAAATGACGATAATAGCGCCATTATAGATTGGTATGTAGTTTGTGGCTTGGCTACAGGGGAGATACGAAACTACCGGAAGTGACCAATTTATAACAGCGCTTGCTTTATCAGGTTTAATTTGGCGTAAAATTTTGAGTTGAATTAATTGAGCGTGAAAAAACGGGAGAGAATGACATTCGCTTAGTGAATGATTTGTCAATATATAACAGCAGTTTTACCAACATATGGGTCTCACGTGGAGTTGGATTGTCGGCCAGGTCCAGCAAATTAATCGCTTAACATCCGCTGATATGTAATTACAATTAACAGACGCAAAATTAATTTCATTCTAAAATAACTGGGCTACTAAGCAGATGTATTGTCCCCTTGATAAATGGGCTGATAACGTACCTGGCGGAAGCATGGCGGTGAACGGACACAGCCAATTCCGGGCGTAGGGATACATTTCAAGCAGACACTGCAATATGGACGGAAATTGTTCAGTCAAATAAAGCTATGTAGCGTCATATCAGAGGCCCCGCTAATTATGATAAATTGAGCCCTTCCTGTGGCTCTACCCGTGTGATTTCTACCTGGTACTTTGGCCACAAAGAGATGGGTGTAATTTAAATGTCATAAAGTAGGAAGATTGGGTCGTTTATTAAATAGGGTTGCGTTTTGAATAATTGTGAACAAAATGGCGATATATGGAAAGATAAGTCAAATCAGAATGGAAAGGCTAAAACATGGCAGGTCGCTTCCTATTAAGGCAATCAACCGTGTGCGGGAAAATGGCCATCTACCTTCAACCACAATCGATTTTGTAATCAAACACTGAGAGTAATAAATCCCTAATAACGATAAAGACCAGAGGATAATTTTCACCAATTTAGAAAAGTCAGAGTCAATTTAGACAACAATCCAATACCAAGTTTGATATTATTGAAGTTCAATAAAGCTTGGCCTTTTCAACTGGCAATTAGCTAACAGTTATCCCATTGCGATATTCAATGACATCGTATATAGTTCATATACACCTGAATGCCATATCTGATCTTGGCTGTTTCTTTTCCAATTTTCGTTTCAAATTAGATTCCGTGACGGAAATGGTAAATAGCGCAGTATATTACTAACTCAATAAACCAAAACTCACAAAAAGAAATTGCTCAATTCAGAAGCTGACATGGGGGTAATTGAATGAGTCATTGAGTAATTATAGCTACTTCATTAGGCGACGAAAAGGAAATTTGAACAGCTTGTTGTGCCTCTAAATAAATTCCACTTTGAGCCATGATAAACTGTGGCTGATTGATGATAGAGAAATGTCACGGGTGTACAAGAACTTGATTAAGTTGAATCCATGGAAAGACAAAATACCACAAATACAAGTATCATTTGGTGATGGTGACAAGCTAGATTGTCTGGTTAATTAGGGTTAAATACTATTTCACTCAAAGCTAGGACGCCACAAAGAATCTGTTTCACCAGGGCAACATTAATACCTCTACAATAGCCGCCTTTACAACTTTGCAAGTTCCCTAGTTGTTTATAAATGGTTCGAATATAAATAATATGGAAAAAAAACCTACAACAACCAATCTTTGAACAGTGTTAAAGGTATGCACTATCAGACAATTCTTATTCTAACGTTCTCAACGTTCTTGTAATTGTACACGTTTACATGTGCACGACTTGTTAGAAGTCGAAATATGTATCTGTTAGTCTGTTACCACATTTTGATGTATAATACACAAACCAGGCAGTTTTCAAAACCAGAAACCTATATTTGTATCAAATCAATAGTATATTTGAACGTGAATATTTACATTGTTAGGCACAATTCGTCGATGAACAGGGGCGTTCATTTGGGTTTATTAAGAGGAACTAATTATGAATTGGACTTTATTTACTTTTGTGGCCGACAAAGGCTCTGGGTTGATTACATTGTGAAGTTCAACGAATGCTTATCTGTCCTTTCGGCATATTAGGCTTGTCGTGTGCATTAATATCAGCCCAGTACCCTCTGGTTGTCATCTTATCAACCCGCGTGGAAAATGAGTTCCACTTCCCATATGACAGGGGAGGTACATATATGAACAGTCTGTCGTGAGTTAACTAATTTTCAAAATTAGTTTGTGCTTGATTAATCCAAACAGCTTCTCATATTTACCTAATGATCGTGTTAGGGCTGGGTCGAGTGAGAAACAGAACACCTACAATTATAGGCCACCACTCCATTCCAATCGATCTGTGTTTAGTCTCTCATCCAGGTATCACTTCCAGGAACTGTTAATGCATATATACAGATCCCCTGAACAAAACAACGGCACTGTTATTCCACGCCAGCCTGATGCCTGATCTCAGATTGATTAAACAATTGTACATTGGTAGTTCTGTGCCTTCCAAATCGTATAGACACTCAGTTATATATTTTTACTGTAGAGAAAGAAAATGTTGCTTGCCTTCATCGGGACTCGAACTACATGTACTTGTTCGCACTTTGCAACTGATAAAAAATCTGTTGAAACGAACTCAAGGTGGCCTTTGTGAAAATTTATGTATAATAAAAATAACCATTGTATGAACAAACCACACATTATGAGCTGTAAAAGAATAGTTTTTCAGTTGTTGTAGACTTACCCTATTGTCTGGAGGAAACCCCAACACATTGATGAACTCATGAGATTTGACTAAAGGGATTGTGGCCGGAGGTTAGGAGTATCCCTGGTAAGAATAAAAGGCCATAACGTTGAAAGAATCTGTATGAGAATATACTATGTCCAATCTAACGCATGGTCGTATTTCCAGGCAGCTACGCTACTTGAGTCTTCATAACCTTTAAAAATAGCAGAACGCTACCATGATTCTGCACTTTATCTTCCAATATATAAACATTGAATGGCCTTACCTTGATTCAAACCACTCCGACTTCTTCTTTGAACACTTGTGGGTTAGATCGAATCATAAAACGACCACTTGACGTTCATTTTCCCGTAAAAATCAATCATTTCTAAGCAGTATACCTACTCATTTTCGATCGATTTAAACTGTCTTCCCGATTTGAGAACGAGATTTTGCGGGAAATGTCCGGGTGTCTCCAATTTGGGAACCATTCCTCGGTGAGTGTTTAACGAACAGGACAGAATGTTTTTGGCGAGGTAAGCTGCCATACAAATTCAATATTATTTTTTATTCGGAGGAAGGCCTTATTTCTAAAGGTTTCGTACGGCTGGACGTCATATCTCTATTGACTGTATACAAGTCTATATAAGATACGTATACGCATCTTATTTGCAGGCCCCAACATATAAAGCTAGAATTCCTTTGCATGTAAGTGGAGTCAGCATGTGACTTACGGCATACTACTGCTGTAGTAAATCATGATAATATCTTTATATTCATTCCCTTATCAACGGGATCATAGCTTAACAAAATTGGCTCAAAATGTAATTTTGGTGTATTACAGTTTTTTTTATTACAGTCAACGCACAATACAATGTATTTAAGGCTGTTATTTAACGAATGTGAGAAGTTTAAAGTGGTCAATCCAAATAAGAAAATCAATATTTGATATTAAGTAAAGTAGAACAGTGTGAGGGGAATTGAAGGTATGTTACCTGCATGTCACCTCAAATTAAAATGCCCCAAACCTACATTGGCCTACATATTGTCTGTAGCAATACACAGCTCTTAAAAAAAGCATTTAGTATATTTGTTTTTACAAAGGTCGCATTTAATCATTTCAGAAACTAAATTGATTTGAGAAAGACCATACATTCCAATCTAGTGATAAGATATGACGTATGCGAATCTTGCATTTATGGTTGTTCAGTCTATATTTTTGCAGTACTGAGAGTGTAACAGTCTATAGCGTGACAGGCGGTGGAAGTAAGTGTGATCACAATCGTTAGAATTTTCGATTTATGAAATCACCGTATAATGACCGACTCAATGATTAGATTGTTATACCATCCAGAACCGATAGAACACAAACCTAAAAGAAGACGGCCATAATTTGTTTCAATAAAAGCTGATGACCTGAGGTGAGTTCATAAAGCCGATACTAACATTATCTGACAAGTTTCGTTTCGTTTCATTAATTGAGTAAACTACATAACATCATCCAATATAGTGGTAATGAGCTTTAACAAAAAACACTATATCCCTTATCTTCGAGCCTCATCAATTATACTAAATAACTGTAAACATTTCACTAGAAATCTGTTTAGATTTGTTCGCTTTATAATTCTACTTTTCAATTTGAAAACCTTTGATGTTCTTGTTTCACGCGAGACCGAAGGAATGCATACAAAGCTAAATAGAGGTCAGCTATTCTGGGTGATGCCGTGTTATTGTTGTAATTCAATTGGTCCTTGCTGAGTAGGCGAGGGTCCGAAAGACCGCCTAGACACGCTAAAAATTGAAAGTATTGATGGACAGAAAAGCGACCTGAACTTACGTGAGACTTTAAATTTATAGTCTTACAATTGTAATAAGAGTGGTATGTCGTGCGGTTTCCACTGTGGCTATGAAAAATCTGTACCACGAAAGTGACAATAACCAAAGGAGATTGATACAAAATTAATATTTATATGATTAAAAGCTTACTTAAATATGTTTTGTTGTTAACTTGCTGTTGTTGGTTACAACAGGCGATAACGGCACCTGGGCTTGATCTCAAAGTAAAACATGTGAAACATTTACTAGCTTTCAGCTGTACGATCGCTAAATATTCTCTTTGCGTTCAAACTATGTTTCAAGACTTAACTCTTTATAACCCGTCCCTTTCCCAGGTATATCTTATTCAAATTTTATGATAACTTTTTCCTTTATTTTAAATCCCCTAGGAATTGTTTAGTCAGTCTTGAATTCCATATATCACTTTAAAGGGAAAGTCAACACCTGATGGCTTGGAGTATGGCTATCTAGCCTCTTAGAAGTCACTTTTATTCCTGGGAAATGTCCCCACTTTCAGCTGATACTGAGAGTTAGAGCTGATAACGAGAATTGGAAAACGGTCATTATCCTAGGCGAATTAACCGATTAAATAAAATAAAATTCACATGCATAAACCATCCCTTAAACATCTCTCTCTCTGTCTCTCACCTTCTCATCTCCCTCCCTTCCCCCCTTTCCAATGTTTTTTTATTTTGTATTTAGCCTGAGAAGAATTATTCTCCCGAGAACTATGATGCTGGTATTGACATCAGGTGGAACAACCCTAGCCTTACAGATGAACAACCCCTTCGAGGCTCAAACTTGTTGGAAAATTGTGATTCAGTTCTTTGCAAGTGTACAGCTGCATGGATGGTTTTTGCCCAATTGCTAGCAAATTGTCGAAATTTAATTTTTCAACTCTGTTTTCTCGAAAACCCTTTAAGCTACACCTGTGAAACTCGGCATGCTTATTAGTGACATAATAATCTAGTAAATGGTATCTACATTTTTCTTTAATTTTGCTTACTTTTTTAATTATTCATCTTTTAATGCAGAAAGTCCTATTTTCATAATTAATTTTCGGAAATGTGCAATAAAGAGACAAGAAGGCAAATAAATAATAATTTGATATATTCTATACTAGATTATCATGTCACTAATAAGCATTCCGAATTTTACGGGTGTAGCTCAAATGGTTTTCGAGAAAGTAATCCTTGAAAAAGGACGATAAGGGAGATCACTTTTGTAATAACGAAATTCGGGATATTTGGGAATTATATTGTTCATACGGTTAATTGGACTCCGTTGAGATTGATGTTTACTGATAGCTTATGCACTTAAAGTGACTATTATCAGTATATAGAGAACGTAACGAACCCACCAGTTACCACACAAATATACAAATTATACGAGATAATCACGAATAGTAATTTAAGAAAAAAAAAAGAAACAATCATAAAAAGAACAAAGTTTCCGGGTTGAGAACTTCCGATCATTCTCGAACAGACTGACTTAAAAACGAACCGTGGGAAATGTGTTAATCACATCAGCTATATTGGTTTCTAAATATGTTTTATGTCATTGTTCTTTTATTTCCCCCTATATTTTATTATTATAACCTGATTAGTCTGTCGAGAATTTCTCATTAGATATATTTCTGTTGGATAATTATTAAAACAAGACATCATTCACAAGAAAAACCTTGTTTTATAATGTGTCATTAGGAAGAGAACATATGCAATAAGCATAAGTGTTAAACATTTATAGTAAACACTAGAATATGCATCTTACAAATATAGGGAGACAAAATATAGGTCAGTCTCAAACCAACTCAAGATTAAAATTCCTTATAGAATATCTTATTGACAAAATCGCTGTTTTATCGTATTTATAAATTGTCTGACACATACTCATTCGAGAAAAAAAAATAAGTAAACAAATCAGAATTTAATATAAAACGTGGATCTAGATCTATATCTGGACTACACGAACCAAACACAGGTTCTGAAACCAGAAAGCTAAATCACTTCTCAACCATATACAATTAGCTGAACAAAACATCCGTTTGGTACACAAAATCACATTTCGTATCAATGAATCAGCTATCCAAAACAAATAATCTCCAATCCGAAACATTTACTTCCGTTTGTAAGAGCGCATGTCTTTGGCTCAAGTCCTTAACGACCGTCGCCGCAACATCTTTTTTTTTTTTTCTTTTTTTTTTCCTTTTTTGTTTTTGTTTCTCGCATGAGTATGTGACACACACTTTACAAATACAAATAACAAAACAGGCACTTGTAAACAACGTATTTTACTAACTATTAAACACTTACAAGCCTGTTTATGCAACATTGATAAATCTTCGGTAAAATATATATAGAGGTGCATTGTATTACGGATATCTATAATACAGTGTACAATAATTGGTTCAGTCAAATAAGGTTTCAGCCAGTGATCAAAAATATTAATAGGCATACAGAAGGCAACGGGATGTTAAAATAATACCTATTCGTTTATAAATAAAGCGAAATGTTTAGTCAGACAGAAAAATGTTAATACAAATCCATTATTACACCACTTAAATCTTGTTTTCACTGTAATGTGTTTTTGCGGTTTGTTAATTTATTATATCTTCCACAATGCAAGTATACCTATAATTATTTTTAGAGAAATCTAAAATTCGCATGCCGCCAAAGGGAAATTCATGTACATATAAAAACAACTCTGGGATTATATATATGCATGTTTTAGGGGAAAAAAACAGGCTCAGCTTTTGAAACTAAACTAAGCTATAAACTCACAACAATAAAATTTATATATAGAAATTGGTACGCTCGTTACTGTATATTTAATTTATGGCTGCTGGATTGAACTGAAGACAAGTAATAGAAAATCATAAAGAAAATGATAATTTATTGCTTTGAACCGACAAGTTATTTCTATTTGATTGGCCAAACTCATAAATATACACCTAGTGTATATCACGATGTGAACAATGAATATAAGTCTGCCATGTGGTATATACCTGAGAACAATAGTAAATACATACCGGGAAGCCTGTCACAATTAATTAACATTACAGTTCTAACAAAAAGCCAATAACAATTAATTAAGTGTAAATAAAAAATAAATTTTTGTTTGTTTGTTTTGTCTACCTTGTGTTTGTTCTTAAGCGCCGACAAAAGAATGCAAGTCGAAATTGTTAACATTTTTCTAAAGGACCAACTAGTTTTTTGCCAATGGCCAAGTCGGTGGTTCTTTAGTTCGGAGACAAAAACCTTATTTAATGGCTGACTAGTATCTAATAAAACGTTACTGTACCAGATGTTAAAATCATAAAGGACGTCAATGGTTCTTGTTATTGTACAGATTTTATCACAATTAGAATGATACAGATCTCTGTAATTACTACACTAGAGTCATATACTGGAATAGTACCTGATAAGCAGCTCCGTTAATATGTTTGAAGAGCAGTTCATAAAAAGTAGTGAAGTGCGAACGCTGTCCTGTGGTTGGTGGGTAGTCGAGGTCACGAGGTTGAAGACCTGAGCGGATGGAATCAGGAAATGACGTGGTCTATAGTTTCACGAGAATGAATTTAACTTTGGTAGTTACACACGTGTATTATCGTTAACATTTGTTCCGTCGAACTTGAAAAAATAACATCTTTGATAATAAAAAAATCACTTTTATTAAAATTAGAGAGTTAGAGATGATTAACAACAAACATTCTGCCATCGCATTATCAGACCAGGGCTTATTCAAATGTTGTTTTTACCTCGTTACTTCTCTCTACTTTTGAGAATATTATAACTGACATAGGGGAATATGAAGGTAAATACTTGGCTTTACCATCCAATATTGGATCAAATCGATAAATCATACCCAAAGTTTTAAATTTTATAATATAATTTTTTTTAAAAATACCGTTTGGAATTACAAACATTTATTGGCTTAAAAAAGGATGAGATAACAAAGCATTGAGTTCTGATTTAAAGGAAATGTTTTAAATTTTTGTTATACTCTCCTCGCCCTCGGCAGTTTGTTTGAAAAGTGGCAATGCTGTCTTTACTTAGCATTGGAGAAGATTAACTTTCGAACAGTATCAAAATACTTCATATTTCATGGTTCTGCTATAGTGTCAATTATTGTTGGAATACACCGCCGTGATAAAAGTGAAATACCCTTAAGCATGACGTAAAACACCAATCAGTCAATCATATACTCTTCTCTTAGTAGGGTATTAGGTTGTTGCAAAGAACGATACTGATGAGACAATATTACCATTCAAATGTTATTTTTCTTGGAACACATTTTTCTCCATAGTTCTTCTCGGACACCATCGTGAGTATTTCAAATCCCACAATCATGAAGTGATCATCAAAAAAGGTCAAGTTTCAAAGTAACACAAATAAAAACCCTTGCAATTGGCGAAAAAAATTTAACAATAACACTTATTTCATTTCATAGAAAGAATAAAACAATATATGGCCAAACTGAAGACCAGGTACCGAGAGTAAAATATACCAGAGAACTGGCCCGTATTGCATCAATTATGTATTCCCAGAAATCGAAACCATTGATATCTGTCGAAGATCTGTACACTTCAATGAATAATCCGTCTGAACGATATGTGATTTTTTACTCCACATGTAGACATCCTTTGCAATTTTGCAAATTCTCTCAGCAAAATTTAGGTGAACAACAACAACGGTGATAATACTATAAATAAATTGTACATTGCGGCAGATTTTAATAAATCATTTGCGAGGTAAATGAAACCTTTAATAAAAAAATTGTCAACTGTATTTATGAGTAGATGTACTCGCTCTTGAATGTTAGACGAGTGTATCATGCGAGGCATCAGCTGAAAGATCGAGGAAAAACTGTCATTGTATAATACTACCTAATTTTAAGTGTTCAAAATGTCATGTCAAAAGCTGTGTCAACATTATTATTACAGCCCTCACAAAACAGCACTTGTTGACATTAAAAAGAAATCCCCCAAACTCAATTCCAGATTATTGAAAAGTTTATTAAGTGCAGTATTTAAGGCAGTCAGTCGAAACGATCTTAACAAATTGCTCTAGCGTTTTTTCTCGGAGTGTACCCAAGGGCACTTATCTTTATATGTAATCTTTCTTCTCATATATACACAACACGAGACAGCCTCGGGGGAAATAAGCTTATTGAATACTTATACGGTATTTATTGCCTTATGAGTTATTTAGAAAAATATCTAGACATACTATAGCAGTTAGAAAAGGCGTGAAATGTTCCCATCGTCTGATCTAATCATGGCAGTCTGTACCAAACAAATGAGATTCCTTATAAGTAATTTAGCATGCAATATGTGTAGACACCGTAGCTGTCTAGAAAGGTGTACAAATATCACATCGTCTGATTGCTAAACTGGATTGTGTATCAAACAAATGTGTTATCTCCTGGTCATAACCACAATTTGAATCTAAGTTGTGTTACAATTGGATAGTGAGATGTCCTCATCGCTAGTGTGTAAGGCAGATTTCCCTATCAATTTCAGAAAACAGTCGATAGTCTTCCCAGATGTATCACCGTATTTAGGATAGCTTTATGACAGGGCCACACTGTTAGAAGAATCTGGTCGAAACGACCAGCAAAAACCTGGTCACCCGCGACCAGCAAAAACCTGGTTCATT
>JAQQZZ010000001.1:1246216-1263161 GCA_030265115.1 Mopalia vespertina
GTCTCATTAAGACCGCTGAGCTGTGTTCCTTGTTATGTATATTTGCGCACGGCACGTTACCCGTGGAGGGTTAGAATATATGAGAATGTTAACAAATCTTGTTATAATGTAACGACAGGTTAACCAATTTTGTAATAATTCAACGACAAATTATTAAACTATGTTGTATTTTATAAACATGAAATGCATTTGTAATAATTCAACGTCAAATTCATGAAGTTTGCGACAAATGTTTATATAAAAAAAATAAGCTAGTCGCTTTTGTAATATTTCATCGGCAAATAAACCGAATTTGTAATAATGTAATGACAAATTAATGTTTTCTGTAATAATAGAGCTAGAACTAAGTACTGCTCCGATGACAAGTTATTAAAGTTCTTTTGTAATTCAACCACAAATTATTTCACATTTGTATTAATACAATTACCTTTGTTAAGTATGATTAAGTATGAATGTGAATCTATTCAGTGAGTTGCGCTTCTCTTCTATAGACAACAGTCCGTGCTAAATGTCATTTATCAAACAGAAACAAATGTTTATTGAATATATTTTGAAAGAATGCCGATAGTGGATCGAAGGTATTGAGAGTTTCAAAGCGATCGTTTCATGGTCTAGATGTTTACTTTTAATATCAAAAGGTTTACCTTCACATATCTCAAGGTTTGTTTGTTTGATTGGGGTTTAACGTCGTATTCAAGGGTATTTCACTTATTTGACGATGGATTATTCACTTTTCCTTGCTTAAATACGATGGAAAACGGGCATGAAACCTTGTAAAAAAAAAAAACACCCTCGCGATTGCCGGAGCCACATCGTGTGACTCACTCGTATACCTGATGGTCGACAGGCGGACTCGAACCCGTGGACGGTGCATGGAAATAGTATTCGTAAGCATACAAGCTAACCACTAACACACGGCCGCGGGCCACATCTCAAGGAAATATAAATGTATTTTGTATGGTATAAATCTTAAGGAACAAAACCTGGATTTTACTAACGTTATCAAAACAGTTGTCAGTCTTTCTGGTTGATTTAATTGGCGTGTAAAGTTGAACTCAACTTTTTTTTCCGCTTGTTTGACGACATATATATCTTTGTCGGTGTTTGGTGGAAAACCAAGAGGAAACCTAGTAAGATTTACCCCACAGCTACCATAACACTTCGAAACCTCTTGGGCCCGTTGCTCGTGGTGCTTTTAGGTTTAATCTGCTGTTAGATGACGTCACGTCATGTTGAAGGCCTATCTGTAATCCACTATTAGTGATTTAATCTAATATCAAGGACTAATCGTCTTTCCAAAAACTGGGCTTTGGCCGGAGGGTCTATTTGATGATTGGTGACCAGATTGTTTTTGGTCGCACGAGTCGGGGCGACCAAATTCTTCTAACAGTGAAAGGTGGTCAATCAGCCAGTAGCGCTACACTGGAGGCTTTTTAGTATAGTCCACAGCGCAACTAACTAAACATAATGGAACAAGATATTTTTGAAGGATCCATAATAATATTATTAATAATTCCGTGAATTTATAAGGCAGCAGGTGTTTAATTTCCCTTTGATTAGAAATCGATGTTCAAGTTTATAGGGGAAGGTTATCAAGTGACCAGTCTGACCCGGTCACCTATTGACCAGCACCATCTGTGAATTCACTCCCTGTAATCCGTCCAGCCTACTTTCTCCACTAATTAAACTGATCTATATTAACTTCACTATTTACTGTATCATTTGGTTATTTACAAAATCTTTCTTTTAAATTGTGTAAATTATTTTTTTTAAATTCGTTTGTATATTTACACATGGTTGTTGAAGAAGTCCTTCGCGCAATCCAATTTGCTTTCGTTGGAGAAAATTGCGATATAATTCAAACTAAATAGGTCGTATTTAAATCTAATAATTTCTGACGTGCTATTTTTATAGGAAAATATTTGTAAATAAAACCGTAATTTTTTTTCTCCAGTGTTTATAGCAATGACGAATCTGTGAATCACGTCACCGAAGAGGATTTGACAGCATGCGAAGGCTTGTGAGCATACATCATGAACTGTGCGTCATTGAAACAACAAAGGCTGTGACGTTAACCGGAAAGTAAACAAGAGGCAGCCTCTCGACTCGAGTGTGATGGAATCACCGGAAAAACGCAGGGAGTGAACTGTTTCGCTCAAAGGTGAATTAACTACATCACTGTATTAATCAAAACAACAGCACGCAATATTATACAATGTAAGCATGCATAACTGCTGACTCTGTAATAATAATGTATAAAAACAGCCCACGTTCAAGGCATATTCCGAAACCGAAAGTAAACACTATTACAGTGTGTATATATAGTATCACGTTTGAATGTGCTACTGAAGATCTTTCTAGAACCCTGGGTCGATTTGATGAGCTTTGTCTAAGCCCGCCTGGCTAACATTCTCAGGATTACAAATATGTACATATCGTGAAGATCTAACAATAAGTTGAAAAATTATTACATCTTCAATTCACATCGGCAGAAAAAATACAGCACTTTTTTGGTGGTTTATTTATCAGAACTAAAAAATGCAAAAAATTGGAAGTCTCTATTCGATGAGTAATTTTCGACAAATAAGCAAGTTTCTATGTAGGGTGTGACAAAAGTTGAAGAGCTGAAATAAGCATTTATAGATTGGCTGTGATTTCAGTCTACATTTGATCGAACAGCATGTTGAGGAGCTTGTTAACAAATGAGTTCAGTTTGTTTGTTTGATTGGTGTTTAACGTCGTATTTAGGGTTATTTCAATCACATGACGACAGGCCAGCTCAATTGGTCAAGGAAAACACCCTCGACGCCACTGGCAAAAACATATCGGCTTCATGTTGCCCCTTAGCTCTAAAAAGCACAGTATAGGAAACCCAGGCGGATGTGGTAATCCCATTACTCAATACCTTTTAAATAAGCTCGCTATAAAGCTAACTTAAAGGGCCAAATAAATATGTAATTAGAATTGCTATTTGTTTTTCTCCATCATAAACTCTAAAAAAATGGGATAAAAATGTTTTTGTCCATTTCGAGTCCAAGGGATCCATCAAGATCTTTTAATGCTATGAAATCAATACATCAAGTATATAAGATAAAATGAAATGAAATTGATTCTTAGCGCTCAGCATCATGTATTGGGCTCGATGCAAGAGACTTTAGTATTGTATTTGTTTTGTGTGATTTTCCATATAAAGTCTTCTTCTATTCCTTGCAGGTGGCGGCAGGCAAATCTTCTTCTTTCGTGCATTATATAAAATATAGATTTCCAAAAAATACCAAATTGTAAAAAAAATTTGGATGTCCTAATGGACATATTTTAAATATGTTATTTATATACAACCCTATTTGCATTAATGCCTCAACACCATGTATTACCAGATCTGTAGCTGTATTAACAACGTGCATGCAGGTAAAGCTATTCTAAATAACGTAAGGCAAAGAACGACTTCGTATGGATTTTTTAAATACAACGTTTCTATCTCATTTCATAGATGGTTTTCAAGTTACCAAAAAAAAAACCATTGACACCAAGCTCATGTTGAGGAATACACAATACAAATGAAATCTTTGGCGGGGGTGGGATTCGATGTGCAATAAACACACAGAAGATCAACATTCACCTGATCGACCTGTCAACGTGTGTTTGTTTGATTTGGGTGTTTAACGGGATGCATCTGGGTTTCTCTCTTTGTCATTACGATTTCGCATTTCTGGTGTAAGGTGCCGTAAACTGGTATCATGTCTCGTAAAAAACACCTTGTTGTATCCACATCCATGCCTGAACACAGTTATTATACACTCTCAGAAATAATGGTTCTTTAAGAAAGATGATGGTTCTAAATGGAACCATAAGGACAAAAACGGTTATTTAAGATTTAATTTAATTCTATAATTTTTTTTATAGAGGATAGCCCACATCCTCAAGGCCACTAGGAGATCTTCATTGGAAATAAAGGAGATATACTAGCTACAGTTGCTGTAAAAGGGTTCCGTTTAGAACCACAAAGGGTTCCACCAGAACCATATGCTGTAGAAAGGCGCCCTGAAGCCAGCGTTTCATGCTTTGCATTGAAGGAGAATGAGCAGTCGGCTATTCGACACATCCCCATGCATGATGTTAAGGAGAATGAGCAGTCGAATAGCCGACCGACATATCCCCGTGCATGATGTTAAGGAGAATGAGCAGTCAAATAGCAGACAGACACATCCCCATGCATGATGTTAAGGAGAATGAGCAGTCGAATAGCCGACCGACACATCCCCATGCATGATGTTAAGGAGAATGAGCAGTCGAATAGCAGACCGACACATCCCCATGCATGATGTTAAGGAAAATGAGCAGTCGAATAGCCGACCGACACATAACCATGCATGATGTTAAGGAAAATGAGCAGTCGAATAACCGACCAACACATCCCCATGTATGATGTGAAGGAGAATGAGCAGTCGAATAGCCGACCGACATATCCCCATGCATGATGTTAAGGAAAATGAGCAGTCGAATAGCCGACCGACACATTCCCATGCATGATGTTAAGGAGAATGAACAGTCGAATAGCCGACCTACATATCTTCATGCATAGTGTTAAGGAGAATGAGCAGTCGAACAGCCGACCGACACATCCCCATGCATGATGTTGAATAGAATGAGCAGTCGAATAGCCGACCGACACATCCCCATGAATGGTGTTGAGGAGAATGAGCAGTCGAATAGCCGACCGACACATCCCCATGCATGATGTTAAGGACAATGAGCAGTCGAAGAGCCGACCGACACATCCCCATGCATGATGTTAAGGAAAATGAGCAGTCGAATAGCCGACCTACACATCCCCATGTATGATGTGAAGGAGAATGAGCAGTCGAATAGCCGACCGTCATATCCCCATGCATGATGTTAAGGAAAATGAGCAGTCGAATAGCCGACCGACTTGTCCCCATGCATGATGTGAAGGAGAATGAGCAGTCGAATAGCCGACCGACATATCCCCATGCATGATGTTAAGGAGAATGAGCAGTCGAATAGCCGACAGACACATCCCCATGCATGATGTTAAGGAGAATGAGCAGTCGGACAGCCGACCGACACATCCCCATGCATGATGTTAAGGAGAATGAGCAGTCGAATAGCCGACCGACACATCCCCATGCATGATGTTAAGGAGAATGAGCAGTCGAATAGCAGACCGACACATCCCCATGCATGATGTTAAGGAGACTGAGCAGTCGAATAGCCGACCGACACATCCCAATACATGACGTTAAGGAGACTGAGCAGTCGAGTAGCCGACCGACACATCCCAATGCATTGTGTTAAGGAGACCGAGCAGTCGAATAGCCGACCGACACATCCCCATGCATGATGTTAAGGAGATTGAGCAGTCGAATAGCCAACCGACACATCCCCATGCATGATGTTAAGGAGAATGAGCAGTCAAATAGCCGACCGACACATCGATCCTCATGCATGATGTTAAGGAGAATGAGCAGTCGAATAGCCGGTCGACACATCCCCATGCATGATGTGCGGTAGTTTAAATGAGTTAATATCATGGAAAGAAATATGCTAAAATAGAATATAAACATATTGAGAATATCGCACCTCAATATAGCTGCATTTAGACTAGTTATTGCCGAGGTATTTTCTTCAATCTCGACTTTGCTTGTATGTGTATAAACAATAAACAGCAGATGCAATGAATTATCGATGACTTGATAGGACGATTTGTGATTGATTTATTTTACTCTTAGGGTTGAATGATTGGGACATGGGGCCATTTGTACGGTCTTGGGACTCAAACCAAAGTCCAATATATTATCAGCACATTGCATATCTGGACATCTCCTCCCGCGGCCATTTTTTCTTGCAGGATATTTGGTCCTGTAAGACAATGACGTTAAAGCCCATCCGTAGGACAACTCTCTCCCGACCATACCACCCAGTCCCCCTTCCCAATCACACACCCCTTGTCGTAAAATGTTTGGCTATATACTTCATGAAATCAAAATTCTCGTGGAATGCGGGAATTTCAAAGTTTAAGAAGTGATTGACATGAGCGTGACTAGCTTTATTTAATGCAAATCTCGTATTCATTTGTGATTTCGCTGTATATGAAGGACATGTCAATGTTTGTTACATACATTAAAGAAAATATCTAGCGACATGGGACAGTCCTTATTGGGGGATATGTTGTACGGTAAAAAACGAATGTTTCAGGGTTATTCGTCTCTAACTAAGGGATGCCCAGAAGAAGAGTATGTGGGCCCTTGAGTCCAAATTGGTATCATAACCTTGGTCACAACAGACGATTACAATGTCAAAAGCTGTCTGGTTTATCTCATTTCAGTAAAGCTTAATGTCCTTATCGAGAGGGCAGTGCCGTTTAAAAGGCTGTGAGATAGAGAATATTTTAGAGTACCGGTAGAGGTCGAACGTTCAGTGGATAGCTGTAGGCTTGTAACATCCTATAGACCATTGTCTCAGCTCGAACCCCAGTGGAGATTTCTGTTTTGCTTTCTACACATGAACCAAGATAGATTCAAGCTGTTGTGGTATAGATCACTGCATGGTACACAGTGTTGGCTATGCATCATTCTGTTGATTATAAAACATTCGGTGAAGATGTCTGTTGAAAATATTCATGTGAGAAGCATTTACACACTTCCACGATTGTAAGTGATCAATCTGTTAGTCATTCAATGAACCAGCCAACCAACTAAACAAACAACCTAGAAACCAAGCAACCCAGCCAAGACAACCTGGTCGATGGACCAAGCAACCAAGCCACCAACTTACTGGCCAACCAATCAATCAATCAATCAATCAGTCATTCATTCAATAAATCAATCAATCAATCAGCCATCCAACCTGTCAGCCAGCAAACCAAGCAACCAACCAACTAACTGACCAACCAACCAACAATCCAATCAGCCAGCCAACCATGCAGCCAACTAAACAACCAAACAACCAACCAACCAACCAGCCAACCGACCGACCAACCAACCAACCAGCCGGGCAATCAATCAATCAATCAATCAATCAGTCATCCAACCAGCAGCCAGCCAGCCAGCAAACCAACCAACCAACCAACCAACCAACCAACCAACCAACCAACCAACCAACCATCCATCCAACCAATCAATCAATCAATCAATCAATCAATCAATCAATCAATCGATCGATCGATCAATCAATCAATCAATCAATCAATCAATCGATCAATCAATCAATCAATCAATCAATCAACAACAGTCCATTACAATGATCACTTAATGACAAATGACTGAAAACGTGCTATCATGCGCTTTCAGCCATTGTTAATGTAGCTTTTAAATTTCGTTTGGTTTCAATTACAGTTTATTCACGGTGCCAAGTCACAGGAATCGCTTCAGTTTACAATTATACGTATTTTACTGTCTTTCGATAAGCGGGAGATCTTGCATCATGGCTGTATAACACAACGGATATGATAGTTTCTGTTTGACTGGAGGCTAGAGATGAACGATGGTTATGTAAGTTGGATCATGTTGAATTATAAATAAAGTAGACATGTATCCAAGGGAAATAAAACTAAGCACACATGCATGATCGAGCTAAAAACTTCTTATGGATTTGTATTTTTTTGATAAATATAGGCAACGTTATACATTCTGTTGTTTATAAAAAGACATGAAAGTGTGATTTGGATAAAGACATTTGAACCCAATTTGCCTTCCGTTTTTTTTTTCGGTAAAGGAGAAAACTCAAACATTGTCTCGTGGGACCAGTATTTTAAAGGAGAAATAGTCGTCTTTTTCCACAGCAAATTCATCTTTGGCGATGTTTGGCTTTAGGCCAACCGGTCTAATGGTTTATCAATGGAAGCTAAGTCTACAGCAGGCAACGGCGAACTGACAATTCGTATTAGTGAGTTATTCTAGGCTGACAGAAAAGTAAATTTTCTTCATCAGCATTGACTGATTTCTCCCAGAGTAGGGTATGGTCGGTCAGCCGGAAAAGCCAGAGCGGTCAGCGGCAAACCAGTCTCTATCCACAAACATTTAGAATAAATAAACCTTGAAATTCACTTTGGCCCTGTGTAACGAATGGCCTCCAAGTCGATCGATCACAAGGGTTAGGCCATTTTCCTCCGGCATCCATTTATGTCTATTTTTATCAAGTCCTTATCGATTTTTCTCTCATATTATAATGCTTACCGACCGACTTAGTGGATGGCACGTCTAGCAAGCCCGTCTGACGTTCAATACAAGCCGGCTGTAAGCATCATCACCAGCTATTGTGCCCCGCAATGTTACAGCCATATCAGCACGACATGACGTAGTCAACTACCAGCACTGACGCGTTTATTGGGAAATATATTGCTGTTTAAATTAAACCCTGTATTAAAGGAATTGTCCCCACGTGTTTCGGTTTGTGCTGGATTAAATTTATACTCAAGAGCTCTATTTTTATCAATAAATCCATCCCTTTTTGAGACGAAATCCAATTTCACCTATAATTATTCACTTTATTACGCGGATTTATGCTATTTTTATCGATGGCCATAAACAATCTGAAACGCAAATAAACAAACTACGCTTTATTTAAAAAAACAAAATCTTCGTTCAGCTAGTCTTGAAATTCAGACGGATTCGCGAAGCAAGTGCGTAAATAAATAAAAATAAACAAATTATACTCTGCCTTAAAAGAGCACAACCGTCATGTACAAAATGATAGATGATCCCGCCTGGGATGCTTTCGTCATCCATTGTTTTATCAGTTCGCTGCCATTACGGTGACATGTGTATTTATACATAGCTGATAAAGGCCATTGTTAAAATTACATTTAGATTTAAAAGCCAAGGTTAGTCCTTTTTTATTTGTATTTTTTTTATTTTTACGTCATAGAAGCATTAAAATGCTAACTAAAAGGAGATAAGCTCTTCTGGTTTATTTTGAGATTTTATTTTGTTTATGTCGCAATCCAATTGTATTTTTTGTGTTTTATGACTCTAAAGTAAACACAAAAAAAAAAGCAGAAGTTAAAGAGCGAGAATGGTCGAATTCATTATTATGATTGCCCTGGTCTTTGTATCGCGTCTTCAAGCCGTCTTGTGATTGCCAGGTCTTGTCTTTGTTGGTTTCCATTGACATTGAGCGTAATTCGATATGACGCATTGGGTTGTCATACGAATAAAATCACCTATAGTACGGCGCTAAACCCAATCAAACAAACAAAGAAACGTATTTTAACAGTATGATAATATAATTTTTTTTAAATTCTCTTTTCGTTTATACCATAGGCCTATGTGTAACATTTTTGTCATATATGTATATATATGTTATTTTCTCTCTTCAATTATTCAAAACAATACGTTATTTTATAATTTATCTAAAACATGATATGATTCAACGGCTTTAAGTATAGCCATCATTCCTGTGTGAAAAATATTTGTCGATTGTTTACCTCTTGAGATGTCTGTAGTTTAGCCATAACAATTCAAAACAAAGAGCTTTTTACAAAGTAACTTGTCATATATGGTGTGATTGTTTATATCTATTCGTGCTATAAGATGTTTTGCCTACACATCTCGCCTTATTTTAGGTGAATTCTCCCAGTGCAATTTGTAGATACGACTCTAGGGGATTCCCCTTATTTGCAACATTTTCATTGGAAACGAAAGAAATACAAAACAGTTGACCAATCAAAACTCCGCAAATAAGGGGAATCTACTGAATTCGTAACTACAAATCGCACCGCGCGCATGCGCCTTTTGCAGTCTCGATGACATCCCGATCAAAGGTTTATGGCAATTTAAACAATGTTTTAAAACATACATATTAACACTCATAAATTCGCGCCACTGATACATTAAGAGACGTTTGAGGCGGATGGCCAGAAGAGGGTTCATTTCAAAGAATATATATATATATATATATTAACAAAGAGGCTACACTCGCACGCCTTTATGTTAATAAAGACACTACACTCGCACACCTTTATGTTAATAAAGATACTACACTCGTACAATTTTATGTTAACAAAGAGGCTACAGTCGTACTCTTTTATGTTATAATGAAGAGACTAAATTCTACACTCAATGATAAACGTTTTCTTTATATATATTCAAATCCGTAGGTTACCTATAACAGATTTAGATGTATTTAGAAACTTGTCTCTGTGAGTTTATCTAGAACATCAGATGATTTACGTTTTTTGTTGATCGACATCCCCGTGCCAGTGTGATTATTTTTTGGAAATATATATAAAAATCTTAGAGGTTCAACTCGCTGACAAAAGTTGAGGTTTGTGTCGAGGATGGCAGGAATGGATCTCTGCGAACGAAATCAACTAGGCCATGTTATTTGGGGCGTTTCTGAGTCTGAGTGCAGTTGTTTATTTCGTATCTGTATGAAGACTTACATTAGAACGGTTAATAGAATCTTCATCTATATATAAAGATTCTCTTCCCAGTCCGCATTTTCGTGGGGAACTTGACACAAGCGAGTGATTTACAAGGCCCATCTACTTCCGGGTGAAGATAAACACAAGCGTTACCGATTGGCTGAACTCGACCGGTGGCCAAGTCTCTGTAGCTCTCTATAGGATCACCGTATTGGTGTAAAGGTCACTAAATCGAGAGGCACCGGTGTGTGGACCGTGACAGCTTTTGGAATTCGCTATCCGATTGAGTTTTATAAAATACCACTAAAACAAGACAGGTATCCATCAATCGATTGCTTATTTAAGTGAAACAACCCACGATCTGGTGCAAGACTTCAAGCAAACAGTTATCAATAGATTCAGATGTACCGTTATTGAAAACGAAGAAAAATTATCCCATTGAATGGCGGCGGTATTCTTTCGAAGAGTTGACATCAACACAACTATAATGGGAAGTATTATACACAAAATGCTCTGTTAGAAACTTTTCCTTTATCTATAGCTGACAACATAATATAATATAAACTAAGAAATAATAGAAGAAATAATGAAGTCAAGGCAGAAAGATTTAAATTCAACAGTTTTTATGTTTTTTCATATGATTTATACATACATTGAATAACGTCATTCCGTTCAGTACTCCTGAATTCTTAACCAGCAAGAAATGAATACAATGAACAGGAGGGAAAACAAACAACAGGATGGAAAAAAATAATTCAAAACAATTTAACATCCAACAATATAGATTTTAAAAGTAGAAACAATCATAGCATCTGGACATGGCAATTGAACGATAAAAAACAATGGCAAAAAAAACCATCTTAAAATTTGTGCAAGATATAACAAATTGACATAGGGTTATAAGCTAACCGTTATATGATAGAAAACCCAGGCCTGTGGGCACTATCAGTTATTACTCTATATTGAATTGTGGCTCTGAATTCATTTTGCCGTTAATAAGTATCTAATAACTCTCCTAGAGCAAGTAGAAATTTGATAAAGTATTGTCTGTAGAAAAATAAAATAGGTTATTAACCGCCTTGGAACCTGGTCCCCAAATATAGGGCTGGGCGCAGGCGCGGCGGTAGAACGATAATAAGAGATAAAATGGCCGTCAATATGACGTTGAAAAACACAGTCTTTAAATTGGACTGAGTGAACACGTATAAACGTGCATGGCACGAGACAAGTTATGTCAATGAGATATGAAATATGACAACTAATAAGGCAGCCTGAGTGAGTGAAGACACGCAAAATGACGAACAAACAGAATGTGCACCGGTCACATTTACACTCACATTATAATGACACTATAATTATACAAGTATATATACGTGTACATCAATATATACAAAGAGGACCATATTATGCAAGCACTTCAAACACTCATACCGGCGAGGAAATCATCATATAGGAATTATATAAGTCGAATCAACCGACAACCTAAATTATAACAAAAAAATATTTAACAAACATCACCGAGATATATATATAACTCTATCATTGAGAAAGCACAATTTGTGAGAACGATATATAAAACATTTGTCTTTATAGAAATAACTGGATGCTGAAACCACGGATTCAAACGAGACGTTATAAAATGAGCGAGAGTTGACACAGCTAGAGACCAGCTGGCATGATGAGTGAAAGTGAATTTGATAGCTATGTGTGTGAAAATGCAGTTGATAGTTTATAATGAAGCTGTTGTGACAACAAGTGGCAGAGAGCTAGCTCCACTACCACAAACTGAATCGAGAATGTCCCCAGCCAATAATGATGTGCTGGCAGAAGAGGATGAGGGCAACGGAGCACTTGCTGCCAACATCTTAGCGTCTTTCTTCATTTTCTGTTTTAAATGAACTTTACTATGGCGTTTCTTTTCGTCACTTCGCGCAAACTTACGCCCGCAAATGTCACATGAAAAGGGCTTTTCGCCAGTGTGAGTACGAATGTGAGTTGTGAGGTGATCACTACGGCTAAATGAGCGCATACAAATCCTGCACTGGAATGGCTTCTGTCCCGTGTGTATTCTAATGTGACGTGTAAGTTCATCGCTCCTAGAAAACCTGCGGTCACAATGTTCCACAGGGCATGGGTAGGGCCTCTCATGAGGAGGGGTTTTACTCGGCCGGTTAGGGTACTTCCTAGGCTTAAGTGGTAACAGTTTCATAGCACCGGAGACTTGTTGATAAGGCTGATTTAAAACAGAGTCCAATGACGATTTAGACCCACTACTTGTTGGTGTAACAAAGTCTGAAGTAGCAAGAAGTAAAGTTTCCGTCAGCGGGTCCGTCATAGGCTCAGTTTTGATATTGTGGGTAGATGTGAACTGCCCTTGGGCGGCACTGACTTGGAGGGCAGCAAAGTCCGGTAACTGAGCCTGTGGCGACTGTTGGGATGCCCATTTATAACAAAATGCTTTACTATATAAGTCTTCTGTGCTAACAGTCTGTGGTAGTGAGCAGGATTGAGAAACATGAACTGAACTCTCACTAGGAAAACTAACACTTGTACTCTGTTGAGCACAGCTACTGTAGGTAGGTGGTTGTTTCATTGTGAAGTTGGCCATAGCATTATCGAAGGATAAAGATCGTGTGTAGGGTGGGGGAGGAGAAGAGAACCCCATGACCTCGGGTACATCCATGGGGCTATCGGCGATGATCATTTGTGGTTCTGGTGTTGAATGAGAAGAACAGCTACCAGCTCCCAAAGGTGAGCCGAACTCTGTGCATGCGTACTGGTCAGAGTCTTGGCGAATGCAGCTCATCTGAGACGGGTGGGATGGTGATTGTTGTGACTGTGGGGTAGAAGGTGCTGGGCTGTAGGTCGGGGTGGGCTGCCGGCAATGCATCGACGACATCGTACTGTATGTGGTTTGTGTGTTGGATGGGTTGACCACCGACACCTGGGCAGCCTGAGAGATGATACTGAGAAGAGGGGAGAGTGGAGTAAACAGGGCCGGGTTGATAGGTGGTAGACAGGCATCTCCGGATGAAGACGTCGGTGTGGCTGCTGTAGTCACCAATGTACCCGTATAGGAAATTTTGTATCCCTGTTGTTGCTGACATTGTGCTTTCATGCACTGCTCAAAGGCCGTCTTCTCGGGAATAGTGATTGAAGCCTCGATATTTGCTGAAAAATACAAAAAATAGAAACACATAAGTACACGGAAAACCGAATAATAAAACATAGTACATCAAAGAATATCAAAAATTATAAAATGTTTTTTCTTCTTCTTCTAATTACCGAGCAACATATTTCTTAACCGTATAAGTCGGGGTAAAACTGGACACTGTGGATGCAGTAACAATCTTTCAGGGTATTATATAGTGTGTATTCCCGCGTAGCCGACCGTCAACAACCGTTCAGGTAAAGGGGGCTGTGCTATAAATGTCCAAGAGTGAAGTCCACCAACGTCAGTCACCAATGACATGAAGATGTTCGAAGGCTATTTTTAGAGATCAGGAATAGTGTAGTAACGTATGCTGTTGATAAATAATTGCTATTACTATGTTGAGTATTAAAATAGCTCAGACCCACCCCCGTGTCGTCCCCCACCGAGCGTGGGCGGCTTAGTGTAAACAACGACGCGTGTTATTTTTACTACGATCTCAAACTGATTCCAAAGTACAGTATACAGTCTAAAACTAACACTCTGCCCAGGTTTGTCAACAAAAAAAGGCGCCATCAATGAATTAACAACATACAGGTGATCCTCCCGTATCCACGTTCAATAATTTAACAAAAGACAAGTTGAAAATAAAATAATAAATAAATAAAAGCAAAGTGATTCACAGCCACCTAACAAAATGTTGGGTTTAATTAAATACCAATTTGCCCCATCTTGTATTTGTAAAATCAACTGGTGGCTTCGCTAACTATATTATCCAACTGGGTCAGGGCAAGACATAATGTTGCTGATGTATGAATGAACCGCCTGGAGGCCTGTGAACATAGCGAGGCGATAGGCTGTCACTGAGCATGTCCAAACAGCGTGCTCTAGATTACAGCGTGTGGCTGGCTGACTATGTCTGCAATGAAGGATCGCTGCTCTCGTTATGAAATAAAACAAGACTTACCGGTGGCAGTAATTGGTAGAGGTCCGAATGTATCCGCTCCAAAGAATGAAGTCTCTGAATTGGTAGTGACTGGAGTGTTTAAGGTATCTTCCACTGACTCAAATAGCTGTCTTCCCATAGAGCCGGCCGAACCAAGTCCCTGTGATGGCGGATGGTATGTGTCGAAGCTCAAGTTCATTTGGTCACTGGCTAAGGCCACCTGTGAAAGAGTATCCAATCCGTCCATAATCATAACGAAGCTTTAAAATGACACTCAACTAGAGACAATAAGATTAAATCACGTGCTGGTAATAGCTAGAAAGCTAGACCAGACTCAAATCCAAACACAAACTGAGATAGCTTCTCTCCTACATTCGCTCAAACTGATTTAGATTTATCAATGAACTTCTGCTTTATATACCAGGCCGCATCAATGAACTGTTTGACGTAGTTGTTCCATATATGGAAGGACCTAATTTAAGAACGACCAATAGCATGGCAGCACCATTCAATTGGCGAACAATCAAGATTGACGTCAATGTGACGTAGGCAGCATAAATGATCATACAACTTTTTCACACAGCAATGGCTTCCCAGCTGACAGTACAAGAAAAAGACTAAACTATGAAAAATTATACATTTTCTGCAATACAAATTTAGATGTACGTTTTCCTTGTACATTGAGGTACACGTACATATAAATTTCAACACAAGACAAAACTGTTTACTGGTCTAAACTCGACATAGTAGTGGCAGCTGGGCGGGCGAATTAATTATTCATACATTGCCGACTGAGTTTGACCTTTGACCGTTGCGGTTCGAGAACCTCCATATATGGGTCGTGGGAATGTCTACGTCAGCAAAGCTAGATTCCACAATTGTCAGGTGAACCTACGTCACGACCAAATGGACTGTCGACATTACCAAATAAGGGCATACTTCCGACAAGTGTTCGGATCACTCCGAGCTCACAATTTCATTCATAATTTCAGTCAAGCTCTGACGGAGAAAGACGAAATTACCCGAAGAGCATTGACGAAAGCTTGTGGTTTTATATTTGGTCATTTTCGTAACATACGGTTTTTAACGGGAAATGACGAACATTGATAATTTACTACGTACGCACGTGGTTAACCACAGACGGAAGTGTGAAGCTTCTGGTTGTAGTAAATCTGACAGTATAGTAAAATCTGATCCGACTATAAATGCAGCCATGGTCCAATGAGTTCAAGGAACAGTAAATTAAATAGCCAACTGCTAATAAATGATTAAACTGCTACACAAATCTGCTTATCGAGGACACTTGATAAAATAAGCACACTAGTTGTGTCAATACAATAAGGGTGAATATATTTAGATGAATTCACGTCTCATATACATACAGACGGGAATTGCTATACAAAACTTGTTTGCAACGCTACACAGTGGTCAAATAAAAACCTAAAAAAGAAAATGCTATTTGTTTCAAACTTTTTTTTTTGTCAGATAATATTAAATTACTTTTACGTTTCTTCAAGCATCTACTTGTGATAGCATAAGCGCCGTGAGCCTAAGTCTATTTTGAAAGTTTCAAATGTGTATAATCATATTATTGCAAACAGCTTATCATTGGATGAGCAGTCAAGAAAACAGATATATAAAGAGAATAACACAAAGAAAACAAAACAACAATAACAATAACAACAACAACAACAACGACAACAACAAACTCTGCAAACAGGAATAAACAATACCAGTAGGATGTCAAGTTAACGGATATGCAAATCATTGGTCTTATAAACAACGATTGCTTCGAGGAAGTAGAATTTAGCTTGGAGTCATTTAATAAAATAGCCCAGTTAGAGATGAAGATAAGACCTGGATACGGAGGCCATAATATCGCCTCAAGCTATTCGAGAAACTTCTCTCTGGCTGAAGTTGAGCTTTTGTTTATGCTCACGCAAGACTGGTTTGTAGTCTACTGTTCCAAAGGACTGCTATTTTTAAACAACCTAGTTCTCTTTTTTAGCCTTGACGTAATGGAGCACGGCCCAATAATATATCCCTTTTAATTAGTACGCATTTAAGTCAGCTATACCGTTATAGCTACACTAGCCTCTGGCAGTTTCAGCTTGACGCCTTAACGAGCTTAGAGTTGCTCATTCGTCCACACTTTGCTGGGCTAGGTATATGACATATGACTGTATGGTCTTACATTTTAAGCTCACCAGTGGCAGCTGACGTTAACTGGAAATCGGGGCAATATGACACATAAGACCTGTGTAGTTATAATATGCATGCTAATGAAGCATCGATGGTAGATTTTACTTGATGCTGTTGTTTAGACCTTTTGATTGCATGCCAAGAATTATATCTCCTGTAGGAACTAGAAATGAATTTTAAACACAAAGTAAAAATCAATATAAAAAATAATATATATATATATATATAAAACACATACCCACAAATAACATAATACACCCCC
>JAQQZZ010000001.1:1263261-1291300 GCA_030265115.1 Mopalia vespertina
AAAAATCCGACCGACCGACTGGACTTGCCGAATCTTTACTTGTTACCCGAAACAAACATAATATTAATTTTCGCCTAGCATATCGGACTACTGATCCTCCATATAGATCCTCCATATATAGATGTACCACAGGTTCACATTCTCTTCTAGACTTCTGGTGTATGAGGGAGCCACAAGAGGTGGCTACAGCAATTGTGGTTGTTTTTTCCTAGGTTTCCTTTACTAAGTATTTAAGCAGGTTATTGCCAGAAATAGTCAATTCATCGTCAAACAAGTGAAATACCCTTGAGTATGGCGTTAAACCACGATCAACCAGACAGCCTGTCCAAATCTTAATCAACACTCACATTATTTAAAAATATCTTGCAAGACATAGAATTTCTCCCACGCACTGTTTCTATGGTTGCATGATTTTCAACGGCCTCTTTATCTATTGACCTTTCAGGCTATTATGTCACTGATTTTCTAATTGTGGGAAACAAAGATGCTATCATTTGTCACATCTGATCATATTAATCACGAGATAATTAATAGATTGATGCAATCATTAGGGTGTGTAATTACATTCAACATTCGTGGCTATTCAATATGTTTCACTGTATGTATGTGTCACTCTGTCTAGACAAATCAACACATATATATGATTATATGGATATTTTCTATGCAGGTCTGTGCTGTTGGGGAGAATGGACAGAATGGGGTCTCCCCATGGTAATGCAAACTTAATTTAGGAGGACACATTTATAGGTTTCTCAAATTGTTTGCAGTCTTCATCTAAATTTGTATTTTGCTAGTATTGGCATAATTGATTATGACAAATTTTGTCATCTGATAATCAATGACGACTGTATTTTAAAGCAATATTGCTTATTTTACAAAAAGATGCATTTATGTATTTAAAAAATCAGTAAACCAGGGGAAAATGCAAATGTGAGGTTACCTCACAAAAATTTTAGAGGACCAATTTTAAAGTTATGCCGGAAAAGATTACAGCACAGGCCTGCTATTCATGTTTATTAAAATATGCATGTACATGCTATAATAAATTATGAAACCTATCTACCATGAAGCAGTCAGATTGGACAATTTCTTAATTGGAGGCCATGGCTTAGTGGTTAGCAAGTTTGCTTACTAAGCTACATGTGCTTCTATGTACAGTTTATGTGATTGAGTCCGCCTAAATATGACCATCAGGTATTTGAGTGAGTCACATGGTGTGGCTCAGTCAATCGCAGGGCCGGTTCTAACCAGTTTTCCTCTCGATTTCCCATCATAATTAGTGAAGCAACAGTGAGAAGTATGTGGATAATCTGTCATCAAATAAGTGAAATACCCTTGAGTACAATGTAAAACCCCAATCAAACAAACAAACAAACAAATATTTCTCGGATAGTATAAGCATTTTTGTTGTCGTATCAGTACACATACATGTGCAATTACCTTTTTGTTTTATTACACCATACTTTGTTTGTCTTATAGTATTTCTAATTGTTTGTTGATTTCCTCCACTGCAAGTGAATTAACCAACCTATTATAAGTTAAACCCCTAATCAGAGAAGAAACTAAAAAATCTTGTCATTATTTAAATGAATGGAGTAACCACTTATTTTTTAAAAATGACTCACTTTATCGGGTGACATCCTATGTACACTGTAATAAAATAAGGATTAAAAGAATTTGTATCTCTTTAGTTCAAAGAGATCATAGTCACGACTTTTAAGAAGGGATTTTTACCTACATGTAATAGAAGCTTTTCCTTTTTTCAGCAACATTCACTGTAGACTGGAATTTATGTTGAAGTTTTAAATTTTAATCTGTATTCTTTTGTGCTCTTTTCTATATTTTACATTAAACCTATCGGTTCATGATACATGCTAATTCATCTACTGTGAAAACACATTAACCATTTATTCAACATAGGATCATTTTCTTTTAGAAAATTTGTAATTGCCTCCCAGGTACATGTAAGGCTGGTTGATAGAAAAAAAAGGAACTGTTGCAAAGGAGCCAAGATTTTTAAAAACAAATTCAAACCGATATTTCACTTGTATGTCATGGGTAGATGAAATGAAAGAAGGGGAGATTGCAAACAAACATGTCACTCATGTTACAGTCCTGTACTAGCTAAAGCGCTTGTACTCACATAGAATTTTCTCTTGAAACTTTTGGGGGATAGATTTACGAAACAGTTGTTGGTGTGCTCTGCTTTGCCTCCAATTTTCCAAGCTTTTATCATCCACCGATAAATTTGACAGTTTCATCAGAAATTGTCTGCTTCTCAATTTGGGTGTTTTCTCATCCTTACATAATTTTTTGAAGCCTTTGGCAAATCCAACCAGTGTAAAAAGTTTTCGTTCTTTGCTTAACCATGGTGTTGTACATAAAGAGGATTTGCAGCTTAAGTCTGTATAACATGTAGGTCTGGTATGACGTCAAGATTGTTTAATACACAGTAGTGTGTATTAAAATGATTATAGCTTAAATTTCTGCCCTCTAGAAATATTACTTACATGCATAGGGCAAAAATGGTTTTTTTTCATTTTTCATAAGTTGATCAACAACACATAAATATAATGTATTGGTTAATGTTTGGCTCATTAACCTTAAAGAAATGTTCAACTATTTGTCAAAATATTTAGGAAATCACTGAAAACAAATAGTGTACTTTATGTCATAAGTGTACATTTGAAAGAGTTTAAGTCCTGCTGTCTACCATCAAACATATGAGTGAGTCACACAGTGTTGTGCCTGAAACACGGGGGCGGTTTTAATGAGGTTTCCTTACAGTTTTGTCACTATATTTAAGCAAGGAACAGTGTGAAGTGGACAATCCGTTGTCATATAAGTGAAATACCCTTGGGTATGACATTAAACCCCAATCAAACAACTTAAAGAATTAGTAACCAGAATTGAAATTACTTTTATAAATCATGTTCCTCTGATAATTTTTAAATCAAAAATCAAATGCTATGATTTGTTAAAGATTTATTTAAATGAAATGACATATAGGAGTGCCCTAAGGTGATTCGTTACATGCATGTCTTAAATTTTGAATTAAACTATCATGACAGTGAAATAACTTGGTGGAATAATTTATTTTGGATTTAATGCAATTTTAAACGACAGCCAGGTGTATTTGATTGCATGTAGGTTCAATACAAGACCGGATAACAGATGTTCATATGTAATATAGTAGTGTGTCTTTCTTTGAGATGGGTTTTTATGTAGACATATCTCATGGTCATGCCTCATTGCTATTCATTGAATATCTTATTTGTTTATTTAAATGACTGAGGCTTTAGAAAGGGGCCAACCCAGGCCAGAATGGCTTGTTTGACTTTTTCATTTTTGCTAGCTCAGGATCTCTTCCTGAAATCAAAAAAATCACAAGTAAGATGTTCAAAATGGTAATTTTGCTTCACTTTTTATCATCTCCTCCATGTTAAAGTTTCTGAAAACCGGGTGTCCAAATGAGGCAATTGTTCAATTCAGAGTGTCTAAAGGATGGGTGGACACCCATCTCCCTAAACCCTTGTGCTCAATGCTAACATCTCACTCAAAGACATTACAGTTTTATAAACATTTTGGATTTCTGGAGAGGAAAAAGAAGCTATTCCTGCTTGAATTCACAGTGAACTACCTTAAAATACTTGTATCCAGTTAAAAGTTAAACACAATGATGACCCTGTTTGACATACATGTACATGTACAAATAGGAGTTCATATCTAATAAATATTATATAAAATAACATTTCAGGGCAAAAAGATTTTTAAAAAATCTGTATTGAATGAATGAATGTTTTTATCTTCACGTATATGCTACTCTTTAAAGCTTTATAAACCTGGTTTTCTTTTAAATAAGGGCTTACGATTTTTTATTACTAATTCGAGTTAAAATCTCCATTAAGATTTTATTAGGATAGCTTTATTTTGATAACAGTATGTTTTCAAAATTGTTAGTCCACTTTTATCTTTTTCAACAACACATTCAGCGACGCCTTTCATTTAACCTATTCATCCAAACTCTTTCATATTTTGCACAGTTGGTTTGAATAGATATACTTTTTGTCAATAATTTGTCTATATTTCGTGATATAAGGCATATAATTGCTAAATGTTCTTTTGCTTTTTATGCCTTGTACACACTTTTGTGTACCAGTATTAAAATGAGTACTGCGTAAAGTCCATAATTATTTAATCAGAAAAATGATCTTTCTGCTTTATTCTGATAAAAGACGTTTGAGCAATACAACACAATTACATGTCAGGGTTTGAAATTATACTTGCACCCAGAGTTTGCCCTGTGCCTCCAATATGTGCATGGTGCACCCAAATGATTATACCAACGGAAATTGATTTGCTACCCTTTAAGTAATATCCAAATTACAATGGAGTATCAGTCCATTGTTTGACATTTTAACAGGAAGTAAGTTTATCACAAGGCAGATATTTCTCTTTGATTATTTTCATTTTTTTAATATATAGTTAATTACCTGTTGATTACTCATTTGTCATATGTTTACTTGATACTAAGTAACCATATTAATGATAAAAACTGTGCACCCAACACATTTTGTGTGCACCCAATACAAAATTGTGGGTGCACAGTATGCACCCCAATTTTTTCTTCAAATTCTACCCCTGCATGTAAGGTACTTATTTTTTGTCTGCATTGGCAGACCATGACCTTCAACAAAACCCAAATCAGAAATATTATTTTTGATGATTTTTATTTTATTATGAAGTTTACATAGCAGTTATAGGTATATTTTTCCTTTGAAAATGTTTAGGACATTTACGTTAGATTTTTTCTGTTTTCTTTTTTCATCTATGACTCTAGAGCCTCTCTAATTACAGGTAGGTAGATCACCTGTACATCATAAATATGTACATAAATATCTGCTAAAATGATTACTTACCTTGATATGTACCTTACTTTGTTCATTCAAGGATCTTTTGTGCACAACACTCTGCTTCAACTTTCACATGGGCACTCTCCCACGGTCTACTCTTAAATAGGTGTGTAACATACCCGTCGGCATTCTTTATTGAAAGTTTTGTAGTTACATGAAGTGTTTGCTTTTCATGGGTTTCAGAAATTGAATGTTGTTCATTTTAAGAAAAACCTATAAATCTTTTTTCGGATGGTCAGTGTTTAAAAACATCAGTGGAGGATATTTTATTTCATTCAGTGTTTAGAAATAGATAAAATTATTTTCAAGAAATTTAATAATTTGATCAGAACTTCCAAGTTGTCAAATGGAAAGGATACATGTTGTATGTGGTGCTGCCAGATGGAATGTAATTTGGATTGTGCCTCATCGAGTATGACAAAGGCAAGAGAAAACCTCAATTTAACATCCCTATCAAGCCCAAAGAACTAATGAAATGGGATTATTGGACAGACAGGTTTAAGTGAAAATGTTAAAGGAACAAATTACCATCGGATAATGTGTTGAGAATTCTTTGGCTATTTTGCACAATGAAGCGATATCTCAGTTTGCTTCATATCCGTGATTACACTAGTTCTCGTTTTATCTACCACTATGAGAATCCTCGTCTTGCAGACCGTTTTCTTCTCATGCGACATCGGGTATGTACTTTGTAGATTTTGACTTATAGTATAGAATTACTTTTTGACTTATAGTATAGAATTACTTATGTTCACTGTACAGCTTTATCATATGGCTAGTGTCCAAACCTGTATACGAGGTGATATCTTTGAAGCATTTTTTTGCTTTTATCTGTCACCTTTATAAGTTTTTCTTATTATGCAGTAGTAAATAATAGCCAGAGATTCTGAGTTTGAAAACCCAGTGCTGCCAAGCACAATTTTCTCTCTCTAAGAAAATAATATTATTTTATTTTATACATCCACCAAGGTTTGATAATGTGAAAAGAAACAGGTAACAGTGAAAGAAAAATAATGGAGAAGTACAATTTAAGTCTTAATGATATATTTTCAATTTTAAATATATTTGTAAACACTTACTCAATATGTCTATAGAAAAAAGATTTGTATTTCCTAAAATTTTACTGAAGGTATTCCTGTAGTTATGCAAAAACAGATTTAATTTTGAATCAGATTTAATGATTTATAATATATTCATTGTTGGGTGGTTGGAGGGAGTTTCATGTTGCCCTGTTACATGTAATTGGTCATATCTCTGAAAATTTATCTATAGTTTTTGCAGTCCACTGTTCCATATATGGTCATTTTGTTGTTTACTCTACTCCAGTACAAAGTTATATATGCCCAAGCAGTGGAATACATCCTTTCATTCAGACAAGATCAGCCAATCAGAAGCTTTAGTGATTGATTGTAGCTATCGATCAATCGCAATCAAGTGTTAGGAAACGTAGAATAACACATGCAAGTCATTGAATTCAGCAAGGAAATTTGTTAGTTTAAGCCACAAAGAGTGTTTATTGTTTGCAATTCTTAAAACTGATGTTTAGATCTTTCACTGAGGAAGGCAAATACTTCATGGACTCGTTGTTTTCAAATAGATTATTAATGTGATTTGTTTAAGAAGAGGAGAGGGTGTAGGGTTCTGAATGGACACTTCCCCTATTTCCTATTCTATCACATCACTTAGCGTAGCCTAACCCATAGACACCCAGCGCGACAGCCTGACACGGTATATTATATACATTTATGTATCCTTGTTCACAGGTCCCAAGCAAATGTGCCTGACAATTGCTTTGACAAGTAAGCTTACTTCTCATTTAGCTACTATTAATTTGCATTCTATAAGACAAAGTACTCTGTGTGGTTGATAGCTGCATCCAAAACCTAGACACATATCTCTGATGCACTCAGGCGAAACCATTACCTCCCAGAACACACTTTAATTTCTGCTGCATGCTAGATATGTTTAATTATAAATCGAGTTGAGAGATATTATAAAATTAAACATTAAAACTGAGCTGGTCATTATTTGTTGTCAGGCAATCTGCATATTTCTCGACACAGTCATGATGAAGATTGAATTATCTTCAACCTTTTTCTAAACACACTTCAATTATTCTTCGCAAAAAAAAAAATTCAAAGGAAAATGTTTAAAATGATGATTAGATACAGTTATATGCAATTTAATGAAAACCCACCCACTTTTATCAAGGATAGTAGATTGCAATTTACTTGTAAACTGAAATTTTGACTAGAGTTTAAAGAAAAGAACTGTATTACACTCAGATAAGTGCAAATAACAATAAAATAAAATAATGCTTTGACGTAATTCGTTCTTTTATAGAATCCATTGACCCTCCTCATTCTCTGCATGTTGTTGGTGATTGTAGGCCAGGAAGGGGTCTATTCTTTATGCAATAAGCACTCGACAGAAGTGTTGGAATATGTGGCAGCATCTGTGTAAAATGCCTTTGTCTGGTTGACCATTGCAGTGTCTGCTATCTCTTCTTGTTCAAGACCATTCACTTAATCAAGGTCATTCGGCCTTTGTACTGTTGCAGCGTGGCCCAACTATAAGAGTTGATCTTCTTAAATTTTTTTCCATAAATGGAAAAGTGCTTAGACAGGCCTGTGCTGCTGGGGAGAATGGACTAAACAGGGTCTTCCCATGGTTATGCAAACTTACTTTAGGAGTACCCATTTATGTTTCCCAAATTATTTGCAGTGTTCATCTAAATTTGTATTTTGCTACTGATTTTGGCAGATTTTGTCAATCTGATCAATGTAGTTTTTATTATAAAGCAATTTTGCTTTATTTTTCATGAATCGTATTTTAATATGCTTTTAAAAATTCCACAAAGCAGTGGCAAATGGAAATGTTAGGTTATCTTACAAAATTTTTGAGGACCGATGTTAAGTTTATGCCTGAAAAGATTATAGCACAGGCCTGCTAGATCAGTTTATCGGCATAGATGCAATATGTATTAAGAAATCAAGCATGAGTGTTGTTCAACTTATTTGTTTAAAAAAAATTATTTTTCACAGTTCTTGGGCTTTGATAGATGCATACTCTTTCAGTAAGCTTATGCATTATAAGAAAATCAATATAAAAAGAAAAAAAATGAAAGTACTCAACTCAACTTTTGTCATTTTGTCATGCAATGTCCTTGATGCCCATAATGTTTGCCTGAAGTATTTACAAGATGTCATAATTTTTTTAGGAGAACCATGTATTTTTCCTGTGAAGATTAATTCAAATCCCTGCTAGTGTACCTGATTAGCTGCTCTTCTAACACACATAACACAACAGCATGTAGCTATAGAACCAGACCAGTTTGACGACATGCCATTGAAATGAAAACAAATTAGAAACTTTCAAGCTAACTATTGAAGTTTTCGCGATAATAAAGAATGGGGGTCCCATAGATCAACATGTCAGAAAACATCATGACCTTGTTTATGATTGGCTTGTTTAGTTTCTTTGTAGGATAAACATTTTGATATTAGATATTTCTCACAAAAACTTTCATTCATAACTCTAAATGCATTTGAAGGTGTACAAAATAAGACTTGCAAGCTACAAAAGTCCCCCCCCCTGTGAAAAGAAAAAAATCAGACATTTTGGGGAAATGATAAATTGCTTGTTTTTGTTGAAATGTGTATTAATTTGATAACAGTTTATATTTAATATAAAAATTTTGATTACATTTTTATTTAAAAATTAATTACTGATGTGTTTTTTGTGTTGATTTTATCGCAAACATTACTGAAGACAAACAATATGCATAACCTCTTGATTTATGTTCCCCTGAGTGTCTGTCCATACTATGTTTTGGACACATTGACCAAACTGCCAAGAATGACCTGCAGCAGTGGCTCATTGGTTGGTGTGTGTGCTTGCTAGTTATCCCTCTTTGTTGTATGGTTAACGGGATCAAGTCCATCTGTTTTCCATCATGTTTATGATTAAGTCATATGATGAGGCTCTGGCAATCACAGGGGTGGTTTTTAAAAGGTTTTCCTCTCGATTTTCCACAATATTTGACAGGGATAATTGTGAAGTGAACAATCTGTCATCATTTATTAAGTGAAATATCCTTGAGTAGGACATTAAATCCCAATCAAACAAACAAACAAACAAAACCATGCCAAGCCTTTTATTTTTTGGTGCAGTTTACCATGTATAAATGGGTCCTCTGACTAAGGGCAGTTTGTTTGAAGAGTAGCAATGCTGTCTTAACTTAGCACTAGAGGAACATTAAACTCTCCAACATTTTGAAAACGCTTCACATCTTGGTTGTGCTAGTGTCAATTATATTCTGAATACACCATTGCATATAAGTAAAATAACCTTAAGTACACAGTAAATTAACACCATCAAAACCATGTATTATGGAAATAACCCTGCTAATCATGAGTTACGATGGGTATAACATTTTATAAACACCAAGAAAATTCATTTCGATAATTGCATCATGTAAACTTCTGATCCTTATGCGAGCAGGGCAATTCTGAGCAAAGAGAACTTCATGCTTGCTTAATGTTTTGTCATTTATTTTCTCATCATCAGGAGTCATTTTTGTTTTAAACTTCTACATTTTATTTTGTTATCATCGGGAGTCATTGTTGGAGCTTTCAACACTTTATTCTGTCATTATCAGGTTTTTCATCAGGGTTCAGACTCCTGTATTGAACTGATTTTTTAAAGCCTATTAATTTTTCTGGTGTGCATTTCCACTGTTAAGGCCTGAGTGAAATCTCATGTTGATATTGGGCGTAATAGGTAAACAAACAGACTTTACAATTAGTGTATAGTCCCAGCATAATACACTGTAACATACAACAAGAATTAAATCCACAAGCCAAGCTTAACATATCCCTGAATCAAGTATTTCATGAATTAGGAACTTCATTAACTTCTTCATTTGTTTGTTATTCTTTTTTTTTAATGGTGAAAAATTAGCTTTTATACAGTAATATACATATATGTTTACACTGTTTTTTAAATGATAAATTAATAGCTTGAGAACAAGTTCCTCGTGTATATCAAGTTTTCTTATCATTCACTTCAGTGCATATTTATCCGTAAGTGCTTAAATAGTGACTTGTCCAATATATTATCTGATTGCAAATCTTCAGTTTTTCATGCTTTGGGGAAAAGTAGACAATCTGGATATATTTCTATGTAGAGGTGTAATGTTTAGTAATACATACATTTCTGTTTGACGCTCCTTGAGGATAGTGTGATTGCATATTGGAATATTTTATGGATAAGGTATGGATTAAGGAATATGCATTTGACGTTATATTTTTATTATAGAGAAAGAAAATTTGACTTAGGTCGAGCTACACAGGATCACAGTAGAATGGCCATGAACTTGTTTCAATTTTCATTATAAGTAGACATACATGTATACATATGCAGATATATTCAGTTTTTGGAAATATCCGTTTGTGGTTTGGTATATTCCAAAGCTGTGCAGAATATCTAGTTTGTATTTTCTATACCATGTAAGCTTATATGTTCATCGCCTTCTCTCTAAATATCTGTAGGTTACCCATAACAACTCGAGATAAAGATCTATTCAGAAACTTGTCTCTCAGAGTTACTCCAGAATATATAAGATATGCCTGTGCCAGTGACCCAGTCTGATTAATTTTTGGAATTATCTATGTATTAAATTTATTGCGGGCTTAACATACACAAATCATGGGTGAATGGAATGCTGCAAGGAGAAATTGTGAGTCCCTACATTTGTCTGAATTGCATTATTTGGTTAACCACAAGCTGTTGGGAGTTCAGAACATTAGAAGAACACACATCTTCTGTTAATTTTGAAAATACTTTAACTTTGAAAAGTGCCATAAAGCTGAGTAATCAGCATTCACAGTTTCACTACTCTGTGACTCAATTTGGCCATACCACTTGCCATATTCACAGTTAACACCATTCTCTGTCTAATATTAACCAATCATCTACCAGCTCTTTTGAAAATGTGAATGAATTCTATTTCCAGTGTGACATCACTTAACCCCAATCCATTATGTAAGCCAATGTCATTTACTGGATGCGCCATTGTTCTTTGCTATTAAAATACACATTTGGTGTTGATGTTTCTGCTTAGTCAAAATGCCAGACAACATTAGTTTATTTTACACCTTCCACTCTATGGTATAAACTTATGGTTAATTAATGAAAGGAAAATCTGCTTCGATTTTTATTAGTTGGCTACACTTTGTCGATAGTGGTATGGGTTATTCATATTCGCTTTCTCTGTTATGATGCCATTTGGCTTGAAATTCTCAAACATGTCTTGTCACTTGCGGTTGTCAGGTATCTTGTCATTGTTTAAAAATGTATAGCACAAAACCTTCAGTTCATCAAACATTTGAATTGCATCCTTCAGAGAGCCTTTCAACATGTAGCAGAGCTAGTAAATTGTCCTGTACATGCTGTTTGTACATGCTGCAAGAGTAAAGTCTCTGAACTGGTTTGGCACAAAAATATAAACTAGCAGTTGCTGTTAAAAAGAGCGTTCTTGCCTATTGGTTCAGTTTCTTCTACAAGTCAGTTTACCACTTACAATGTGCACACTTCTTTAAAAATGTGTATTCATGGTATATTTATACACTCTCACTAATTAGTGGTTTGGTGTAAACAAATCCATTCATAAAAGCCAGTAAAAAAAGTCTGTTTTTTTAAAAGTCTATGTCTAAAAAACAAAGGTCTGCATCCTATAAAGGTCTGTGTCAAGGTTAAGACTAAAATGGCTTTTAGAGTTTTTTTAATTGTATGTTTAAAAGTTAGCCTTGTTCTGGTAATCTTGAAGAAACGTCCATTCTTTTATCGGAGGCTATAAGTTTAAAGAAAAGATTTTGATATAGTCAATGGTTAGTGAGAGTATCATGTTTGATCTATTGAATCGTGTTATTTAATGGCTACTGTTGAGTAATATGGTACTGAGCTATTAACTAAAGTTGTCTTATGGGCATTATGTTGACCTTCAAACTTGATATGTCAGCTCTTAATATCATAAAGTTCATCAGACAGATTACAATAATTTCCAGCAATTTATTGCAATCTGTTGCCTTTCTCAAAATTGTTAGGGTCAAGTTTGGTTCAGTGGGTAAGTGATACATGTACTTGTGGATACAGGTCATAAGCTTAGCTGATGGTAGATCAACCAATACCAGTATATTTAATTTTGAATAAATTTTCAATTTGATTCAATGGAAGTAAAAAATTTATAGGTGCACTTAATGAGAAGACACTAGTAAGAAATTGAGAAAATATATTTATTTAGTGCCTTTGATATTCATTGTATACTTCAAAGTTCAAATTGGTTATAATTATTGCGATAGTCTTATTTTGTGAACATCATTTCTAAATCTATTCTATGATGATAAAAGGCAAATGTTTTCTGGGCAGGTGATTTTACACACTTAATGTGTTTGGAAAGTGTAAAGCTCCTGAATAAAGGGTGTCATTTCATGGGTGTCTAAATCTAATATCTATGTTTGATAATTGTTTATTTGCTTCCTGTTAACTTAGTTGTCAGACTGTCCTACTGTGCAAATACAAACTGTTAACTGGCCATAGCCAAGGAATCCTGCTGAGACCCCTACTGTTACACAATTTTGTGTTAAATCATTGAAAGGTAGATTTAATTTAGTGATAAAGTGTAAAAGTCTTTACCAAAGGATTAGTTCTTTACATCCAATTTCCTGGATTACAAGTTTTTTTATCTGTTTACACTACTAGATTATCCGGTCATTCCATGGTAAGTGTGATAATTGAAATGAAGTGCATGTTCTTTCTAGCTCACGTTTCTCACTCTGTTCTCTCACTTACAGCAATATTTATAGGCTAGTCATGCTGTCAATGTCTTTACTTAGCAGTGGAGGAACATTTATTTTCTAGAACAGCTAAACACTTTGAGTTCTTTGGTTGTGACAGTGCTGTTATATTTCTGTCTTCTAAGTGACATATGTTTGAGCACCAATCAATCAAGCAATCAATCAATCAATCAATCAATCAATCAATCAATCAACGAATCAGTCATTCCAGCTCGTATCTGAATGTTAGTTTAGCTTAAGTTAAAACAACCATTTTAACATATTTTTATGAGTCTATAAAATAAGTGTACAGGTGTATATAGAACAATAAAACCTGATAATTTAGATTGGTTTTGACAATGGGGTTAGACTTTAAACATTGTAAATACATAATGTATTACCTACATAATTTTTTAAACATACATGCATATTTTGGGCATTAGCAAAATGAAAAACACATGTATTGCATGTAAAGACCCAATTCTTGTCTTCACTTGCTATAAAATTTGTTTAATTACAGGAGTGCACTGCACTCTGATTTGTCTTGAAAGGACTGATCCTTAAGAAAAAATAGATTGGTGTGGAATGGAGCCTTTTCTTGCTTTATTTAGCCAAGTGTATACATAATAATTGGCTTATAGTTGGCCTTTTCTGTTCATTAATAAGAGGAGTCCTGCTGTCCACCCACCCTTTACCCCATATTGCCCCAGATCCCCACTGGGTATCTAAAGCCTGTCTCTACATGTATTACAGGTCTTGTTCAGGTATTAAGCCAATTAAGTCAGACCATGTGTGGATTCACTGTTGTAGTAGCATAGAGTGTTCTAAACCCTAAATCTAAACGCTTTACCTTTTAAGCCACCTTAAAGTTTTACTTAGCTAAAAATTAGACTAGATATAAAAGACTTGATCAATCTTTAATTGCTCAGTCTAGTTTTATAACATGTATGATGTACATGTACAGTGTATCAATAATTTGAATAGCAACAAATGGATTCTTCATTTCTTATTTTGATTACTTCATCAGTAATGAGATACACATTATGGAATTACCCTTTGATGCAGATAGATTGGTGTTAATTGGAGGTTTATGATTGAAGAATTCTTAGCAATTTGACCTGTTTGTGTCTGTTATAAATTTCTTCAAACTGAGATTTCCTGGAATTTGTGCTTTTGTAACAGTGAAATCAGTATCCCCAGTTTGTGTTGTGTATTGAGGATATATTTAACATATAAATGGATGATTCAAAATGAAGGTTTTGATTTTAAGCCCTCTTCGCTGTAGACCAAGGGTTAGTTGATTTGGTTACTTATTGTTATTGCAGATATTAGATATACTACATATATATTTTGCAAGTATAGATTGTTTTTTCTCAGATTTCTTTTGCACAGTTTTTTCTAGGTTGCATTGGGGCTGATTCAAGTTGAGCAAGTCAGGTTGCTTCCAATTACGCATATTTCAGCACATTGCACAAAGCTTGATGCATTTTTAAAAAATAATTAACTTGTTGTTGTTAAGATTGTTTCCTGAAACTTGCTTGGTGAAACCGATGTTCCAGCCTCTTGTCATTGGACTTCTGAGAAAAAAATGATAAACAGTAAATTATGAAAGAAAAGGAGATTTTAAAACATTTACATTTTTTTTTCATAAGTAATTCAGGTATATTGAGATTTAAACATCTTTATTGATTTGTAGAAAATATATTATTCAAAAGTTAAAAAATCTTTAATGATGAAAGATGTTTGGTTGATATGTAAATTTGATTGTCATTTTGCTACTATTCCCATTGTTGTTGTTGTTTCAGTCACTGATCGTGACGGATGGAGATTTGGTGACTCAACAAAAACTTCTCTCTGCCAATAGTGTGAACAGTATCACAGGGCATGTCACTAAGAAAAGCCAGGAGAATGAGGTCGGTCGAGTGGCGGGGTGGGCCGTCAACTTTGAGAAACTTCTTACTGATACATGTGGCCTGGCTGTCTTTACCGTGAGTAAATTAAGGACAATTAAGACATTTCTTGCATTGTTTCATGCCATAAGGCTGATAGATACATTTTACGACTTTAAATTAAAACTGTTATTTGCACTACAGCGTTGGTAAAAATTCAATTTTGATATAGTGAAAAGTTCTATTTTATTGTGTAGGCTGAACTAATTTTTATTATTTCTTTTAAAAATGTGTCTGGAAGTGATTTCAAAGGTCAATTTAAAAACTAAATAGGTCCGGGAATTGATTTTGGAAACTTTGTTGACTTCTGTAATGCTTTCTGATTTTTCAGGAATTTCTCAAGAAAGAGTTTAGTGAGGAAAATATTGAGTTCTGGAAGGTCTGTTTGGATTACAAGAAGATCAGCAACCCAGAAGAGGTTTGTGTTATTGAAACCGAACTTGTTTATTGTTATAATGTTTAGAAATGAAGCTGGAATTAAGTCTTGCAATATCCATGTATGTAGAGGAAATTTGTTATTTGAAATGTAGTGTATGTCGCATCATAGAATTTGGATTGATATGATAAGAGACTTCTAAAGGCCTTATTAAGTACATTGTAGGTCCCTCTATTCAGTATACATACAAACTACATTTGATATGGCTGATTCAATATTTTGCATTTCAACCATGAAATTTAGGATTTTATTGAAAATTGCTTTTATTTGGGATTTAATGTAAAATATAATTTGCTTAAATTATAAAATCAAGAATTTTAACCGAGGTGCACAATACTTCAAAATATTTTATTTGTGACATCAAGAGACTGTTGAACTAATAAATACAGGTCAATCAGTTAAACAATGAACAAAACAAGAAATAGTTTTGTGTTTATATCTTACCATGTCTGGTGCTGTTTGTACAGGTAATTGATAGAAGGTTCTGTTGTTTTGTCTTTTTACTAAGGGGGATAACTGGGATGGTTTGAAACCCCTTACACTGTAACTTTGTTTTCGGTCCTGTTCTTGTCTTCTCATTATTAGCTGCCAGTCATTAAAGTACAATGTACAATAATGTTCACAGTGTGGTAGTAAACAACAGGCAAACAAAACAACTCATTCTTATCTGTTGTGGTCCAGATATTTGAGTCAGGATGGTGCTTTTCTCAGCACTCATAATAAAATACATTCATCATTATGTTTTAATAGAGGAAGAATAAAGCTCAGGAGATTTATGATAAGCATGTGTCATCGAGAGCTATGGAACCTGTAAACATTGACAGTCAAGCACGACAGAGGTGTGAAGCACACCTGGAGTTACCTGCCCCTGAAATGTTTGATGTTGCCCAACAACAAGTAAGTTAGATGCCATCTTTACTGTTAATGAGGAAGAAAATACCCTTTAAAGATTTTCCATGTTTTTTTTATTCATTAGAACAGAATGTAATGTGAATTAATATTTTTATAAAATGAAACTTGATATTATGCTGATTGCATGGATGAAGAAATTTTAGTCTTCCATTGAAATACAGGAGAGAACACATTTGAATACAACTATGTATTACAACTATTTGAGTAAAACACCGCCATGATATAAGTAAATTCCCTTTAGCACGGCTTAAATCATGGCACAATCCAAGAAGAGAATGTGAAATACCCGTCAGCACGGCCTAAATCACTGCACAATCAAAGAAGAGAATGTGAAATACCCTTCAGCACGGATTAAATCACCGAACAAGCAAAGAAAGGAATACAGACATATGGCATTACTATATTTGAACATTTTGTTGATCTTTTAGATATTCCAGTTGATGAAGCAGGACAGTTATTCTCGTTTCCTTCGCTCTGATTTGTACAAGTCTTGTTTGATGACTGAGATTGAAGGAAAACCTCTGGATATATTAGAGGAGGATGACATCATCACAGATCTTCCATCAAAGGAGGCTAAAAAGGTCAGATAAGTTTAAATTTTTTAAAACTGATCATTGGTCAGTGTCTCTCTTAAATTCTAGGACCTGAAAACAGGCTGCCTAAACTATGTAAACAGTAATGTCAGAGTGGTTTCCTTAACCCAATTTTGACATTAATTAACGTAAAACCCCAAATCAACCAAACTAATCATTTATAAGTTTCTCACATTCTTTTGGTGCAACTATGACTAAAAGTAATGAGCAAGTTAATCTAAAGTAGTTCTAAGGACCATTCATCTACTGTTTTGTTTATTCATATTTTTTTGTCTTTGTAGGTCAAGAAATCTGGTGAACCTGAAGTGAAGAGAAGAAAATCTCTGTTGCCGTGGGTGAAAAGTAAGATACATTTGTCTCCTTGTTCTATATCTCACGGATAATAACTGATTTAATATTCAAGACATATCTATTGGTACTGTATATTTAAGATATGCATGTTAACTGCTTCCGGCTTTCTGACTGAAGTGTAGAAATGATATCTTTAATTAGCACTGGAGCAAGATTAACTTTCCAGCATTATCAAAACACTTCACATTTTATGGTTTTGCTAGTGTCAGTAATTGTTGGAATTCCCGGCCGTCATATAAGTGAAACACATGTAACCACTGTCCACAGCATAAAACATCAATCAATCAGTCAACCGCTTCCATCTTAAAAACAACCAAATATATTTGAGGAATTGAAATTTTCAGAAATTGTTTTTGTGATATTTATTCAAGAGTTACACTTTGAATCCATAGTTTTTGGAAGAACATTAGTTCATAAATCCTAAAAAGACTTCACAAGTTGTAGTACTGTTTGTATGGCTATCCTACTGTGCACATCACCGTCATTGCTATTTCGTAAGTCAGCATTAATACGGGGATTTCCAGTTATGACGTCACGACAACAGAGTGACGTCCCTTTGTGTAATGACGTTGCCACTTTATGGCACTGTAGGGCAGTCTGCCTATACTTTAACAATGCGTGTTGTTCGTTTTCAGGAAAATATAACTTTAAAATTGTAACTTTTGCAAAAAATAATATTTTAAACTATGGGAAAATGAAATTGATATGGTTTTATTAACGTTTACCTTTTAATTTGCAATGTTCCCTATACCGCACATGTTAAAAATCGTGGATTTGCCCTCCCTTGCCGTAAACAGGTGACGGTATTTCACAAAGGGACGTCACTCTGTTGTCGTAACGTCATAACCAGAAAACCCCCGTATTGGAAGATATCACCTATATTCACCTATTCTTTTTCAGACAAAAGCTCAAAGGTGAAAAAAAATAAAGAGAACAAAGAAAGGGAAGAGAACAATAACAACAACAACAATGCTGGGAACCAAAAGAAGTCTGGGTTTGCCACTGTAGATTTGAGCTTGATGAGCAAAGAGGTGGCACAAACTGTTGAGGTAATTTTAATATGTGAATTTCAGCTGAAAACCCATGGAATAAGAATATTAGACTGCTGTTCCACCCCAAGTTTGCAAACTGCTATGCCAGAGAAAACATATTCTGTTATTTACTTCTAACTTAGTTGGTTTGAGTGTGGGGATCTGCCAGCTACATAGCAAGTTCAAAGTGGTTTTTGTTAAAAAAAATTCATGAATAACAACCCCAGACTGTACAATGCAAAATTTTATTATTTCATTATTTTTTATTCCAGCATATACCACACTCTGAGCTTCGTGAAGATGAGGAAGAGATGCATTCTGGGAATTACAAGTTCTGTCGAATAATTCTTCCTGATGGATCTTCAACAGTTGTGTGCGCTAAGCCTGGCCAATCCACACACAGTGTTCTCACAAAACTCTGTGAAAAACGAAACTTTTCAGTGTCTTCTGTTGATGTGTTTTTAAATGGATCAGATAAGGTAAATTTGATAAAAAAGAATTCATCTTCCAGATTTTGTAGTTGAATTCATTTAAATTGTGTTCTATTCAAGAATAATTTATTGATATGAGAGATTGTGAATTATTCATTTGAAACAAGTCAAGTTAACTCTCCTTTAAATGTTCTGGCAGAATTAACAGTTTTTATCTAGTTTTTTTCCACATTATGCCTTTTAACCTTTTTCATGTCAAAGGAAATACATGTTTTATATAATAACGCTACATAAAAAAATATATGAAACTTTGAAAGCTCTTGTCGTACTTTATAGAAGTTGTATTGCTGTTATTTTTCAGTCTTTGGACCTCAACGATGATATATCAAGTCTTGGTTCTAAAGATATTATTTTAGAAAAACGAGTTTTATTTCGAATGGATTTGCCAAATAATAAGTACATTGGAGTTAAAGCGAAACCAAATCGTTTGATACGTGATGTTCTGAAACCTGTACTACACAAATATGGATATAAACTGGACAGTGTCTTTATTAAAATGGTAAGTATAAGCTATGTAATGTTGAGAAAATACATTTGTATGCCTTAACACTTTTTGTTTACAGCCAACAACCCTGGCTTAGTGGTAAGCGTGTCAGCATGCTAACCTATTTAGATGTACCTTAAACAGGTTGCAGACTGTCTGTAGATCATCAGGTACATATATATCAGGAAGTCCAACGATGTAGTTCTGGCAACCATGGGGGAGATTTTATATGGTTTACTCTCGGTTTTTCAACCCGCAGCTGTGGAGCCTACCTCTTAGTGTCTTAGTGGTTAGCTTGTGTGCTTACTAATCCTACTCCAATTTACTGTTCACGGGATCGAGTCCATCTGTCGACCCTCAAGTATATAAGTGAGTCACATGATGTGGCTGCGGCAATGGCGTGGGTGGTTTTTATGAGGTTTCCTCCAGGTTTTCTACCTTAATGATGCAAGGAACAGTGTGAAGTGGACAATCGTTGTCATATAAGTGAAATACCCTTGAGTACGACGTTAAACTCAAATCAAACAAAAAAACAAATGGGGCTGTGGCTTAGTGTTTAGCGAATATGCATAATCCAACTTCAAAGAGGTTTCCTCTCGGTTTTCCACCGTAATAAGGCAAGGATCAGTGTGAAATGGACAATCACGTCATATAAGTGAAATACCCTTGAGTACCACATTAAACCCCAATCAAAGCAAATTTATTTGATTACAAGACAGAGATTATCTACTGAGCTTCACTGCTTGGTAGAATTGAACCTAACTTCACTTCCATATAACGACTGTTAATCTGTGTAAATGTAAAACACTGTCACAGGTAGGTTTAAACTTTATGTACATATACCAAGCATCAGGTATATGCATAAGTCACATGATGTGGCTCTGGCAACCCCAGGGGTGGTTTTTACGAGGTTTCCTCTCTGTTTTGCACTGTATTTAAGCAACGAACGCTGTGAATTGGACAATCCATCATCATATGAGTAGAATGTTAAACCCTAATCAAACAAACAAACTCTGCCGAATGATGTTATTCACCTAAACTCAATCTGTTTAATGTTACTTTTGTTTTCAGTCTGATCATGGTGGTGTGGTAGACACTGAATGCCCGACAAGCAGCTTGAATAATAAGCGAATTGTTGTGGTACCCAAAGAGGAAGTAATAGGTGTGTATAGGAAACCATTTATTTGCACATCCAATTTTTTTGTAGCTTGTACAATTGCTTTGAAAGGAAGTATATGCCTTAGGTTAAACATAATTGTTTTAAACATTGTTGTCATTATTAACAATAATAGGACACTGGTTGGCTCTCGGAACTTTCCAATGGAAATGTTCTGTCAGTTTGTCCATAAACTAATATGGACAAATAAATCCATTGTTTATCTAGTTGTTTAAACACTTACTGTGGCATGTACGTGTTTACCTGCAAATTTCAATGAAATCAGTCAAATACTTTTTAAATTTGTAGAGTAAGATATTCTTTGCATGACTAGCAGATATGCTTTTTCCTATTGTATATTATTATAAACAAATAAGAAGTAATCAGACATCAAAATTTTGCTTCTCAGCAGAGCTTAAATTGATCCAAAATTAATAAAAGTATCAAGAATAAATAATATTCCTTATCTATGAGCAGGTCTAGTTGTCAATGTAATTTGCCACATGTGACTGGGAAGCCATAGACAAATAAATAATATTCTCAATTCCCAGGCTGGTTTGATGGCGTTTCATAAAACTGGGTTCAAATTAGATATTTATCTGTAGGAGTTTGAAAGAGTGATATTATTATTCGTCAAGGATATCATTCATTAATTCAATAATTTATAATTTATAAAAATGAAAGGAACTAAACACAGAATATTTAGCCCCAGAAAGACTTTGCCTCGTGTAAGGTTCCTGTTATATTGTTCAAATGTTCGCTTTGTTATGCTGTTCTTGTAACCCCTGTTTATGTTATGTTATTTGATATTGATTTATTTGATGTTCATATACAAAACATCTCTGATTTATTATGAGTATATGATATATTTCGAACTTTAGAAATAATTATTTTAATGTTTGCCTATTTTTTAACGATTATCGAAATGCAAATAAAAAAAAGGACATTGAAACCTAAGGTTAACTTTTGTTAGTAAACTATAATATTACTGGCCCTCTGTCTAAAGGCAGTTTGTTCGAAGAGTGCTGTTTTTACTTTGCACTGGAGGAAAATTAACTTTGCAACATTATGGAAACGCTTCACATCTTGGTTGTGCTAGTGTCAATTATTGTTGGAGGAACACACCACCATCATATACGTGACACACTCTTAAGCATACGTAAAACACCAATCAATCAAATCAAATTATAATATCACTGTAGTTTCAAGATGTTTTTTATATATATTGTATGGTCTGTTTGCTTAAGTTCTCCTTGTTATTTCCCTGTTGGTGCATGATTTAATGTTTGGAAAAAGGTTACTTTAAACTTCCTCAAGTATGCTCACTAGCTACCTTCCTGTTCCAAGTTCAGCACTTGGTGAACCCTCGTCAATGTGTGGAACATAAAATTGTGTCAAGGCCATCACTGTGGATATCGCAGGGTGGTTTTTTGCTAGGTGTGTTCTGCGTGTTCTCGGAAGGGAGCTTTCTGGCCCCCTTGGAGCTAAAGGGGAAAAAGAAACCTATCTGTGATGTCTTTGTATTGGGTGTTGGGATTATTTTGTTTGATGTCAGCAGCATTTCCACCACCCGTTGGGCTGGCACACTGTTATAGGAGTGTAACTAGGCTCCATCAAACATCAGCTAGTGACATCATTATGCAATCCTTTTTATGTACCACAGTAAATGGAATATTGCACATATGATTATTACAGAAAACCTTATGTGCATGAAAGTATGTTCCATTTATTAATATTTACAACCATGTGCTTGTTTGCCCGTTTATTTACACCCTTTGTTCTGTTATTTTGTTAAACTGCCTTGTCACGTAGTGCCAATAAAATCCTCCTGAGAAAATTACCTATCTAAGACACACACATTCACTTGTCATTCCCTGGTCAAGGTATTTTGCTTGAAAATTAGGACCATTTTTTTTATTTTCTTTCTTGATTTATGGTTGAGTTTAGAATTGGCCTTGGGTTCCACATTCTTAAAAAAAATGACTGACTCTCACATGATCAGTTTGAGTCAACGAGCTCCCCTCCCCTCCGGAAAAAAAATCAAGTAGGATCAATTTAAAAACTGTCTGCTGACAAGACTTTTTTAAAGTGACATAGATCTTACCCCTTTCCCAGATTTCTATAAAAATGCTGCATATTTAGCTTTAATTGCTCAACATGTAAGAAAAACAATTATCAAATGAGAAACAACTGTTCATTCTATCCATTCACAATGATCATCACTTCATCAGACCTACCAGTGAGTCCTAGGCAGCCCCATTACCCTGGTCTATTCTTTGCTTTGAGAGTAAATGATGGGTGCCCAAACAGTGAACTGTAGATCTGGATCATGCCCTGATCACTATTGAAGTTATAACCTTTTAACAGTTTGGTCTACTTGACAAGGCATTGTTCAATATTAATCCCCGTTTATTTTACTAAATCCTTGTTCTGCATGTTTGTTTGTTTTGTTTTGCTGCTAACAGATTGGCCAGCGTCAGATGCACGTCGCGTCACTAACAGCCGCCCTCCCGTTCCCCCGCGCTCTAAACCCTCTGACCAATCAGGGCACACCAATCTAAATGAGCTCACTAACAAAGTGTTTGAGGACCTTATGCAAGGCAAGTCACTGATGGCTCATAATTTCGATGAACTTGGAATTCTGGACCCTGATAGGCCAGCTAGGGTAAGTAACAACACCATGATTAAAACTACTGCCATCATCATGGGGAAACATTTATAGAGAGTGTCCAGGGAATAAAAGCATTTATTTTGCGTGTATCAACGAATCCTGATCAGTCAAACAAATATTCACTCGCATTCATGCAAAACATTCAAACGATGTGAAATATTTAAATGGACTAACTGAAGCCTGTCAGAAGTCATGTTTACATGTATTTGTTTTAAAGTCTTTTGCTAATTCGGAGATTCTTGGCAAGTTCAAGCATTAGAGGTTTACCCTCCATCTGCTATCTGTAACATAATCAGTGTCCACACTTTTCCATAATGCGTGTGCAGATTGACCTCAAACTTTATTATCAGCTAAGGCATTTTTTTTTTGCTACAGCATATAGAAGTCTGAATTAATACATATTTCATATGACAAAAGCAGTGGGTTGGGAGGGAGCATACTGTTGTCATGTTGCTCTCAGAGCTAAGGGGCAACATAAAGCCGATTTGTTTTGGAAATCTTTGTATTACGTCCTGTCTTTTCTTTCTTTGTTGCCAGTGGCATCAAGGGTGGTTTCCTTCACCCATTGGGTCATGTGAGTGAAATAAACGTAAGTATGGCTTTAAATCCCAAATCAAACAAAACAAATCATATTACAAATTAAAGATCAGGTTTGAGTTTCACAAAGTTTTGTTAATTTTTTAAAAAGTACATAAAAGATACGTTTATCATTTTCTGTATGTGTTGGAACAGTAGGGGGCTTATTAGCTTATAGTTAACTCAATCGATTTTCTTAGGCTGAATTTGTGCAATAATATGAGTGTCAACAGTGATCAAAATTAAGTCCACATCAAAACCAGTAGAAATTATAATGGACTGCAGAGATTTACAGTGTTGGAGAATCTTTACCTCAGTATTTGCCTGTTGATAAAGAGGTCATCATTTTGGATCATACGTAAGTGTTATCCACCTTTGACTGTCATTAACAACAGTTCTCTCTGACCAGTGGAAAATTTCAGTGAAAATCTCCCCCAGAATCCGGTATTTCTACAAAATTCAAACTCCGTCTAATCAATGTATTTATGGTGGTCAACCAATGGCACTTGGGGAAATCATACTGATAGCCTCAGAGATAGCTTGCTGGTATTTTCAGAGGTGTTTGCAGTTATTTTCACCTACATTATTGTGTTGATGTTGTAGTTGAACAGAAACGGAGAAGATCATCGTTTATCCGGCCTTTTCGGGTTACTAAGGAGGGAATCTCTGGGCGTAAAGGAGCCCGCCAAAACGAAGTCGAAGAACAAGGTGACGTTTGCTTTACAGAAATCGGACAACAGGAAACGTGGAAAGGGACGTGAAGGTGAGAATGTGTTTGTGAAGACTTGTAACAATAGAGGATGTAAATGACATTTTGTGTAGACAACAGAACAAACTAGAAATAACTTAAAGACGGCGCGGCTAAAGCAAGCTTAAATTGCGTCTGACACAGCATAACGTTTAAGTGCAAGTTTAATAGCAGCAATAGAGTGTTGATCAAAAAAATAAATAGCTCACAAGTGAATAAAATTTTATCAGATTTGAAGACTAGTTGATTTACTATGACTCCACTTTATTATTAAAATGTATTTAATTTTTTATATTCATTAAAAAAATATCAATCAAATTTTGCTTTCATCTTTAATTTGGAATAAAAAATTTTCCTTAACTTTTCTCTGCAGAAGACCATTTCCTTGATCTGTTGTCAAAGATGCAGAGTCAGAGAATTGATGATCAAAGGGGAGTTGGAAGGGAGAGTTTAGAACTACCAGACTTTCTCCAGAAAACAAACCGAATTACAGCAGACAATAGCGTCCAGGATGGACGCAGCGTCAACATTAATGGGGAAGATTTATCTACAACAAGCCACCCTTTGTCAATCCAGGCAGCAGAAGGTTATGATCTGGACGATTTCGACCCAGTAGATCCACAAACATTATTGCTACGCAGGGGTTCAGAATCCGATGCCCAAGCTGGCTTATCATCAACTGCAAAATCAGAGGTTCATGACACAGATAATTGGACAATTCGAAACTTTAAGACTTTTGGTTCTCCCAAAGACAAAATTTCATACACTGACTGTAGTTTTAGTCAGGAATCGGTTGTGCCGTCTTATGAACAAGCCACAAACTATTTCAGCACATTTTCTCACCAGTCTGACCCAGATTTTGACGATCCAATGTTAATGGTTAGATGTGTGACTGACATTGGCCTAGAGTCACGGTCACCTATTTCTAACCTCCAGCAAAATCATGTGAGTGCCTTCAAACCTGCAACAGGTCACAGTGTATTCCCAGAGGAATTAGGAATTGGCGTTCACGCTCCCAAAGCGTCGCCTGAAAAATTTTCTTCTAGTGGCACAGACCTTGAATTATCATCATCCACAAGTGAGTGTACTAGTCCAGACGTATTGGACACAGCAATTCGGTACAGTGGTGGTGAAAGTGGCACAACGTTGATGCCAAGGATGCCCTTTCAATCGATCTTGGAGAAAGGTCGGGTAAATTCGTCCGAACCAAATCTCTATCAGAGTTTTAGTTCAACTCAGAATCCTCCGGCTCAAGAGTTCAAGAGGCATCTAGAAAATATACTTTTTGATTCTCAGCAGCATTTTCAAACAACAGGGAAGCCCCAGTCCACAAAAGTAGCTAAGAAGAAACGAATGGTGCGCGTGAACGGTGCTAGTAATATTAACTCTCGGAATGATTTACAACAATCGACAATTCCTGAAACAAACCCTAGTGGTACACCCAAAGAATTAGTGGTTCTTAAAGACAGACAAGGCCGAACTAGGAACCCTGTATGTGTGGAAACATCAGAACACCGGAAACAGGCTGATTCAAATAACCCTCCAAATCAAGTGACTTTTGTTTAAAATGAAGGATTATTTTCCTGTTCCTAATAAAGTACAAGAGTCTTTTTTAAACAAGAAAATATATATATTTGGAAGGTATATTGCTTAATCTGTATCAGTTTACTGTTATGATCTTATTTCATCTTGATTTTCAAAATTGCTTAAGAATTGAATGATAAAAGCTATTGTACAATTATAATGTATGTACACTTGGTCAGTTTGAGTTAAGAGAGTATCAAAATCAACCACAGAATTTTCAGCTAACATTTTGATTTTTTTTTAGTCCAAGATTCAGACTTGTAAATCACACTTTTACAAGGTTGTAAATATACATTTACAGCAGGATATTCAAATTGTCTAGTCCAGGCAGTTGTAAAACTTCCTGTATAAATTTTTTTTTTATCGTGGAAAAATTATACAAATATTGAAGCCATGTCTGACAAATAACTTCAATTTCCCTGAATAACCTAAAATTTTACCATCAAAATTACCACTTTAGAAGTTATTTAAAGGACTGTGAAATTGTGTCTTAGAGGCAGACTATGATTTTTTTCAGCAAGTAGCATAAATACTTCATAGAAAACATTAACGTGTACGATGTAATTTTTTTTATAGTGGAAAAATTATACAAATATTTTTTGTAAGTCATTAAAGTCATTTCTGACAAATAACGTTAATTTCCCTAAATCATCGAAAATTTCATAAATAAAATTACTGCTTTACAAAATATTCAAAGGACTGGGAAATTGTGTCTATGATGGCAGACTATGATTTTGTTAAGTAATAATATAAATATTTCTTAGAAAATTAGATTAACGTGTATGTGTGGAGGCTGTAATACTCGCCCAGCTAGCAAAAAAGGTAAGAATATTTCATAAACGATTTTTAGGGGATTTACAGTATTAATAATAGTACACCAAAGAATTAGGGGTGAGACTTGTACAGGGCCAAAGCAGGACAAAGTTTTATTTTATTTTGGGAACAAAATTAAAAAAATTGATGGACCCTGAATTTTCTGTAATGTTTTCTATTTTGACTGTTAAATATGTTGTTATCAGACAAAGTGGATGATTTCTCCAATAAACAGTCAGTATTGTTATTGTTAGATCTGAAGTTAAAATTGTAAATCATAATGTTGTTTTTATGTTATTTATTAGCACTATGTTAGTGGACTGGTGCTTGTCTGTTATTTGTCAAAAATTCTGACAATTTGTTCATTTACAGTGTAATTTTAAAACATTTATTACTTGCAATTGAATCAAACATTTTAATACAGGTCTAGATCTTACAGAAAGAAAATACCAGAATGTAAACAGCTTTTAACCGGATACAAATTTGTAGTCATTATGCCATGAGCCTCTGTAGCCCAAGTCCTGGGCTTGATTTCTAATGGTGGCAAGCATTTATGTAAACATCATTTTACCTAAAATAATTTTAATCTATAATTTATTGATAGCATGTGTCTGGATTCAATGAATTGAAAATAAATATAAATTTATTGTACACAGGTTGACTACATACATTTTTTTCTTATAGTATTTTAGAATCCGCAGGTCAGAAAATGTTATGTAATTAATTTTGAATAATATTGTAATATAGCCAACACAATTTCCTCATTAAAGACTGAGGTGTCTATATAGTTGTTCTTACTCTTCTCTTTCTGTCCGTTTGCAGTGCAGATTGCTCGTGCTACTATGGCTATTATGTTATTCATTAATTATACGCCCGTCAATGACAAGGTGTACATTTATGGACTTGTCCGGCCTACTGTCCACTTTCGATATCAAATATTCCAATAAAACTTGGTAGGATTATTCCCTGATGCAATTTGTAGCATGGGATTGATTTTGGCGTATGTTAGATTAGCCGCGGTGGCTCGAAATTAATAACAGCTACTGACAATCCACTCTGCTAATTCCAGAATGATTGTATCGTAATGAACTTGTGATACAATACCTTGAAATATTTGTTATAACAGTGCAGTTATATGGCTTCTCAGCTTGACGCGTAGACATAATGGTTCCGGATCCTTATGTGAATAATAATGGGATATCTTCTCAGGGGGTACAGTTGCTCGAAAGACGATTAGTCGCAAACACTCGGTTAAATCGCTAATAGTGGATTAGAGATAAACGTTCATCATGTCGTGACGTCATCTAATAGCGGATTAAATTTAATAGCCATTTGAGAAACCAACCTCTAGGATGGTTGTTCAAAGCTGCGTTAGCCGTCTGCTATAAGGTCGCCCGCGGCCGTGGCTTAGTGGTTCGGGAGTGCGCTTTCTGAGCCAACTTCGATGTACCGTTCACAGGATCGAGTCCGTCTGTCGACCCTCAGGTATATGAGTG
>JAQQZZ010000001.1:1291400-1302088 GCA_030265115.1 Mopalia vespertina
TGTAAATATCTACTACTGTAATATACTAAATACATGATGTATGTGTTATACGAACACTCTAACCGTCCAACACTAAAAAATTTGTTACGTTGATTTATTGATCTTTGATGGTATATATACTTTATGTAAGCAAAAAATCTCGTTGATTCGGCGACAGGTGGCCAGACATAATTAACGTCATGCATTTAATACCACAAAAGACGCGATATATTTTTTTGTTTACTTATTTGAGTTGTTGAACATTAATTATAAAAACAAGCATGCCTCTACTCACTGTCCACGTCAATTCTTCCCATATTATAAGGACACTAGGCTTTTCAGAATTAATGCTTTGTTACAACACTTTAGATCGTTGATTGTTGATAATCTACAAGTATTCATAGCCTATGTTGTGTTGAAACCCCGTTGCATGAACAGCTTTACTCAATTTCATTTAAAAAACTGGTTTATTTCACATTATTATAGTTTAACAAAACACACAGAATTGTTAAAAAACGGCTTAATGTGATTACATATAGGAGTAAAAATATTAAATTCTTTTTTAAATATATTTACGAGTCGAATTTTCACTATTTTATCTCACTTTTAGAATTATTTACATTTAACACAATATTGCAAAATAATATTTAAAAAATGATGACTGATCGTTTTTTGGTTAACTATATTCACAGATAAATTCCATTGGACGGTACATTTAGGTTTATATATCATGATCAATTAAGATATGCCGGTGATAACAGCCGATCTTGCCCAACCTCCACCACGGGTTGAGATAGGAACAAAAGGGCTAAGACAAAGGAATTAGCCCTTGACATTGTGCTTGATCGAACCGTGCCTATGTAAACCCCAATCTAATTCAAATCAAATCTCAAAAATCCTTCCCGTGTTTTGTTTGTCGCTATATTTATAGCGATATAGCGACAAACAAAACACGTGGAGCATTTTTGAGATTTGATTTTATTAGATTGATGTACACTTGTAACAAAAAAAATATATCCAAACTATTGACACTCTCAGTAACCCTTCTCTCGCACTATGTCGCTTATCAGAATAGCCGCAGTCTATACTTATATTAATAACTTTCGAGTCTTTTACAAAGTAAATTCAAATCGCCAGCAGTACATGCCGGACACCAGGACCACTCAGCCTTCTACAAAAATAAAAGGTGTCCGCTGGAGTAGCATCTTTCCCAGTAAGTCTGATGTCTCCAGCGGGAGGTTGGAAATTGCTCCGCCGCTATTTCAAAACGTATATCTTTTTTTTCTCTGATTTTGTTTAGATACACAAAACACAATGACAAGTGTTTTACCTACACGCAATATTTCTTTTCTGGCGGTTTTCAATTTTATTTTTTCAAAGCTAGATAACTTTAACGTGTCAACTCTGGTGATAAATTCAAATGAAACTTTATTTAAACATCAAGAAAGAAAGTTGTGTCTATGGTATACCAAAAAAATCAGAGAAAACTCAGATATGTTTTGAGAGGCTGGCAATAGCGGCGGTTCAATTTCCAACCTCCACCACGGGTTGAGATAGGCGTGACTATTAGGCCTATACATTGTGCTTGTCTGTGGACAGCTATTGCACTGAATTTGTTCGTTAATTTGATAGGGGCCAGTTGATCAAAACGCTATGCTATAAAATTTAATCCGTAATTAGATGACGTCACCCCAGGTTGAAGGTCTAATCTTCTATTAGCAATTCAATCCAATGTTAGCAACTAATCGTGTTTTGAGCAACTGGCCCCAGGGCTTCCACACCATACCAAAGGCTATTCCGTGCTTATGACAAGTGGCAATGAACAAAGATAAGGTACAGAAAAGACGAGGCCACAACGAATACACTTTGCATTAAGCCTAAGCTCTCCGACCACCAGGATTGATTGGTGTTTAATGCCATGCTAAAGGACATTTCTCATATATGACAGCGGGGTATTTCTAATGAGTTAACAACAGCACAAGCATAATGTGAAATTTTTATATATACAAATGCTCTATTGTAAAATCAAATTTCCCCCAATTTCCTTTCAAAAATTACAACACAATAATCTCCAGGTGGGTTTGAAATCATGAGTACTATGAAAGACATTAACAAAAGCAGAACAATCTCGAGTATAGTTTCATTTGATGTATTTATTGCAATGTAGAATAAGGAATCAGTTTATATCAATACATGATCATTTCATGTAGTACAAATGGATTAACTATTTGCATGTAATAACAAACCATTCATGCTATACACACCAACAAACAAACAATCATTCAGACCAATATCTTCAGAATTCAAGGCTTTTGGAATCATCTGGCGGGGTAGGCCCTGAACATGGATAAATATGACAGCGGACCTTAAACGTTTATTCTAAGAGTAATCAATTCTATAGGAGGTAGGCAGTTTGTCTTATTATCTGATCAACTTGTAATAAAACTATTCATTATTTTGATGTGTAAATAATGCTCAACTGGAACATTTCACAACCGCTTTGTGGGTTAGATAGGCAGTATCATTAAATAAAAAAAATTCAGCACAACATACAAATTGGTTATTGTGCAGTTAAGGGGTTAAAATGATCAAGAAAATAAAATCTATTGAGAAACATAGTACAGTGCTGCTAATTGCCATAGCAAACAGAAATTCACTAAACACATGTTTAATTAAAAAAAAGCCACGAAGAATTAAAATAGTGACCTAATTTAGGTCTTCTGTGTGCTAAAAAATAATTAATTAGAGTACATGTATATACATTATTAAATGTAATTATATTGAATGCACAAGTGTAAAAACAAAAATGTGTTGCTTTGAAAAGTGACAAAAATGTTGCTATGTCATCAAATTTTATGAAATTGTAAAGACAAATGTTTTTGAAACCCATCTTAAAAACCCAATCACAGTAGACACAATGAATGCAGCAGGGGCGGGGAATGAGCTTAAATTAATCAACTGGTACTTAAGTCTTTGATTTATGTTTCGGTAAAATACAAACAACACATATAAGAAGAATGTGAAAGATGCTAGAAATGACAAATCTACAATGAAAATGAATGGATAAATGAATATATGTCACTCATACACACACAGGAGTTACCGGATTCTGACATTTAAGTGTAATACAGAATTATTTATTTCAAAATGATCTGCCAAAAACAATGAAAATAATCTAACTTCTTCTTCAATATAAAATACCAGAATACATCAAAGTATATAAGGTAATCTGTTTTTTTGGTTTATGGATACACCTTAAAATCAGGGCACACTTCCATGAAACTTCATTATACAAATACTTATCGTAAATGACGTCGTCCTATGCTAAACTGTCATAACATGCATCATTTACGATAAAAAATGTTCCTATGAAGTTTCATGAAAGTGTGCCCAGAATTTCAATCCAGGGGAGATAATTCACACAACCAGTTTTTAAAATGCTCCATTAATTCAAAGTGGTAATGTTGAATTGAATCCTGGCTCAGCTGCTGTCAACACATACGGTCAAGGAGGTGTATCTCTTTCCCTCGACAAGTGAAATAATCTTTTTCAGCAATTGATTATCACATCAAAAAAACCTTCACTATTCATTGTTTATTCAATTATAAAACATACCCAAAACAGCCAATGTTTTTTGAAGGAACCATTGATTAAAAGTTAGACAGCGCAAAATACAGCATTTTAGTAGACTCGCTGGACCACAGCTAATAATTCCAAAATTAAAAAAACTGTTTCAAAATCTACAGAATTATGAAGTGGCCGCACGTAACTTCAACTTTCTCAGGAGAAAAAAAAAATAGTTAAAGCATAAGGTTAAGATGAATAGACGTTTAATTTGGTTCTACGTGTATAGTTGAAGTTATAACTTTCTTGTTATAAAAATGGCTTCTCATTCTCTAATAATAATCGCTGTGTTATTTTTTTTTAAGCATTAGAATACTACAAGAGTCTTGTGGACAGCTCTCCCATTCAAGGAAAATAAACTGAGAGACTGGATTTCAGTCAAATTAAATTAACATCCATTTACATGCAGAGGTAAATATATGTCTGTTCAGCTTTATTTTGGTTGCGCTTACTTGTTTTGGTTTGATTGGGGTTTTATGCCATACTTAAGGTTATTTCATTCATATTATTTCATTTATATGCAAAAATGGTGAAGGACACCAACCTCAAGGTCATTGGTAAAAAAATAATCAGATGTCCAGACAACCCCAAGATGCAAGACAAAAAATATTGGCTTTGTGTTGCCCCTCAGATAATCAGGGCAACAGGAAGCTCTTCCAGACATCCATTCCAGGTTTTTGTTATTCAAATGATTCAAATGACGTGCAATACAATTACAGTATTAAAGCTTAACAAACACAGTCTGTCGGAAAAAATAATTAATATTCAATTTCTTCTTTTTCAAGTGAACTTTCAATCTAATTACAGAAGAGAAACAGTCAATTTACTGTAAAATTTAATTGATACACATTAGAGAAAAATATTTGCATAATATGATTCTTAACTTGGCTAGGGCCATTGATTCTTAAATAAAGTTTATTATTATTATAACATTTTGTGTCAAAAAAGACTTGAACTGTCAGAATGAGATGTATTATTGCTTCCAAATATTATTATTGATTATATTGCATGAGAACAGGAACCTAATAAAAAAAGTCATCAAATTACTTTGGCATATTATTTCTACATTTACTGGTTCTTTGCCTTCAAATATTAATCTAATAACGGGTTTAATTTTATTCATATCGATCCACATTTTATAAAACTAAGCACATAGTCAATGTTTGGGGGAAATATTTACCATTTTCAAGTGATGATAAATATTAAAGCCAAACAATTACCTTTGGTGGTTTAGTGTCAGATAAAGATCAATTGACCTCTGTACATGGGTTAAGAAAATGTCAACACTCACAAGTACAAACTGAAAGTATGTGTATGCTTTTACGTTGAATTTAAGAACACAGTAAATCAGACATTGTAGAGATCAATTATTTTTAGAAAGTAATTACCTTGGTGTGGACATTTTTGGTTTCAAATTTTTTCCTCATACATATATTCATAAGTGGACCAGTGGACTTATTAATCAAGAGCTTAGACAGAGGGGTGTCCACCCGTCCAAATGGGCACCCTGAATTGAACACTTGCTTCAATTGGACACCCTGTTTTAAGAAACTTTAACATGCAAAAAGTGATGCAAAATTACCATTTTGGACAGCATACTTTTGATATCTGGCTAAGCCCCTGGACTTAACCTAGACAAATTTTAACCCCTAGTCAGCATATTGCTGACAATAAATACTGGCCGTCTAAACTCGATAAGCTTCACCACTAATCAAGGTGCTGTAGACAATTAATGACTTATTTTTATGAATCCCTTAGTACGTAACACCCATTGTTTTAAACAAAAGGCTCAAGAAAAATTTATAATTAAACGGACTGGTAAGTTATCACATTTAAGCATAAAAGCATAAAATGATACTGAATTATTAAAGATTTGAAACCCTACTGTATCTAATATCATTAATTTATGAAACAAATAAAAAAAAAAATGGCTGACTGTGATAATAAAATGACAAAATTATTTTTGTAGCAATTTAGATGAGGTTAAAAAAAAATTTAAACAATAAAATAAAATTAAACAAAAAAAAGTTAAACTTTCCAAATCTGTGGAATAATTTTCATGGATGATGGACAGAATATATGACACTTTTCACTCACAAACACTAACACTCACACATATACAATGATAACTGATTTTTCTCGACAAACTATGTAAGTATGGGGGTGGGCTAACAGAGGTTGATGATTGTACAAGTTGCATGGATTATCAATTTCAACAGTGAAATATATACATGGGGGAAAATAGGAACAAAAATAATATCTGTGTGTATGTATTATGGAAATGGAAAACAGTTTTCCCTTTCCTAAAACACACATACATGCTCACACAATTATATATATATTCATATGCTTATATATATATAATATATACTCTACATGCATTTTTCTGATCGTGTGAAAATATGTATTGAGTCTATATAGATGTGATCAGGCACTTGGTTTAGATTTCTTAGTGTACATTGAGTGTTTTAAGTTCATAGGACGAGAGTCCAGTGTCAGACGGTTGAAGCAGTAGTCACATCATAATGGGGGTGGGGACAGTGGCGTGCACAGTCAATAGTTTACAGTCCTTTATAACATAAATCTCAGCACTGGGAGTTTATTAACACTCTCTTTTTAATCGTCTATCAAAACAGTCCTTAAACTCAAGGACAGGTAATCCTTTAATCACTTCAAGAATAGTCCAATTCCAAGTCACATGAAGATAATGTGTATGAATAGCCACAACACTAAGGCTTTCTGTTTTTAAACAAAGTCTATCAGCTTTGAATTAGCCACTGTCTTGTAAACATAAAGCACATTTTTTGGAAATTGTAGATGAGATATCCACTCTCTTGTCCACAAAGGTCTCTCCATATGAAGTGTCACAACAGCACTGTCACATTGAGAAAGGCACTAGTAATATCTACATGTATAAGGTAAAGCCAGCTCCTTTATCCACCAGGGATGAAGAGTTACTGGCCTTTACAAATACTCCTTTGGCAATACTGGAATTATCTCCCTTGGTTCCCTGTCATCATCACAATGAAGGGAGTACACACAGACCCACTAAAGGGGATTGACAAAGTTTGAGGTGGAATCTGGGCTGGAGAGGCTACCCTTTATAAGTCTATCTGTACTAGGACAGTGAGGTCGCGGACCAGGTTCTGGAGTGTAGGTAAAGGTCAAACCAGTAGCGTATATCACACCGTCATTCCGAACTAAAGACACCGGTACCTGCAACAGAAATAAATCAGAGAATCAATATCAGGTATATCTAATCTATTACAGCAAGGAAAACGAATCTGTTTAGACAGATCTGATTATGAAACACCTTCAGGAAGAAAACCAATGATGTTTGAGTTAAATAGCAAATCTAGCATGGCAGTCAATTGACATTATCTGACACATCCCATCACTGTCACAAATAATAGGGAAAACACACCTGTAATGGTTGTCGCACCCATCGCCAGCCAGCCCTGAACGCCGATATATCAGGGACCACACATAACATACTCTCTTCACACCTGAAACAAATAATTGGTCAAATTAGAGACATGAAATCATTTCCATATGGCATATACCATAAAAACTTTCCTGCGTCTATAATTCTTTAAAATGAACCTTTAAGTGAAGGTCTGGGCTGGAATAAAATGTACATACGTTAAAAGGGTGTTACTTCTTATGTTCAATCATATCATTTAATTTTCTAGTCGAACTATAATATCTACTTTACAAAGAAATTTTTAACACTTAAACGAGCAAAAGAGCTCTACTGCCATTGACAAATTAAATTTCTTTTTGGGACAACGCCCATTTTTCACACTGTTACAAGCCCTACATGTAGTTAGCTGTCAAGGTTATACAGCCTTCATGTTGGACATTAGGATGCAGCAAGAGTGTTAGTCATATAATGTCAGCAGTAAGGGTGGCCACGCCCAAAGTGGTTGTTGGGAGTTAAATATATGTCTTCCTTAACAGATTTGAAAACACGAACAAATGATAATTCCACCCCATATTTCAGTATGTTAAGTGTTATCATTTCTAGTGATACAGGGGTTAATCCAACCCAGACCTCCGCTTTAACATTCAATTCAGCTGTTACAACTTGTTGTTTTGGTTTCTGTTTAATATACTCTAGATTACTCTATTCATATGGTGGGAGTGTCTACTTGTGCCACACGGGACTGCTTTCAAGTTGGAATAAATATGTATCAAGTGTACATGTAGGGTTGACCAGGCACCACCCAGACTGCCTCTTGTCCCATGTTACTCATCCACAAAGAATTGGACAGAAATGTATCAGTTCACATGGATAAATAAATCACTGTCACAGGGTGTATGTGAGCGGCTCTTAACCTTTGAAGTTTGACAGGTCCAGGAGATAGTTCCAATGCCTATTCAAAGTAAATATGCCAGATAATTAGAATTTACATGATCAGACGGTTATCAGTGTAGGATATTGTTTGACTGACCTGTACATGGTTTCTGCCTCCACATCCCCAAACCACACTCTCAACGTAGGTGTAAAATTCTCCCCTGTTAACTCCAACATTGCAACGTCACCTCCTCCATTTAACTACAATACAAATAAATCAGACAAAATTTTAAATAAAGTTGAAAAGTTTACACATACATCTTGAAACAAATCTGATATTTATAAAAAACATAATACATCATGCTGTTTTCTTTTTCTCACATTGTTTTGGTATGAGATGCAACTGATGGGCTTGTATATAATATGTTGGGTCTTCCATGATCAGGAACGAAGAGTATTTTGATATAAACAGAAGCATTAACAAATGTTTATATATGTGAAAAAAACATGTCAATCGACCAAAATCATAAACAATACAGTAACTTCTCCTTTCAAACATGATTTTTTCCACTGGCAGCAGAGAAAACATATGTTGATGTGCTGTTTAACAAGTGCGCGAGGAATGCCATGTAATACGGTCCTTTCCACAATAAGGCGGCATGTAGTTTATTTGTTTGATTTATCGTCGTTCTCAAGGGTATTTAACTTGTTTGACAACTTATTGTCCATTTCACACAGTAACGGGCATAAATTGGTGGAAAAGCAGGAGGAAACCTTGTAAAAACCACCTCTGTGATTGATGGAGCCACATCATGTGACTCACTCATATACCAGATGGTAGACCTGTAATCAGCACAACGAAGTAGGTCTAGAAGGCAGGCACGCTTACCACTAAGTGACCGCCAAGGGTTGCTGTTTTTTGAAGTTTAAAATCTGGGATGACTTAAAAGTTAAACTCACGTGTAAACTGTTAACCAATGGAACAGGTGTGACAGGTGACTTCACAGGGCCCATTCCCTCAAAGAACGTATACTCAGCTTTATCCGTGCTGATGATAGTCCAGGAAGCGCCATCATTGATCATCTCTTTATTAAGTTCTTTGGGACAAGGAGTAGCCTGTGGAGCATTGAGTAATTGTTAAACACCAGAAGATAAGCAGTATTTTAACTATTAATTTACAACGTGATTGTCATAGTACAACAGGAATGCACATGTAGTGGCAGTTCTATTAACAATACACTTTTTTTTAAACTTGCATCAGTCATGTACACTATGAAAGGTTTGTATCTTTCATAAATACATCTATAAAGAGGTCATTTAAACAAAAATCTAAATTTTATTTTTGTATTAGATTGGCAATTTTTTGTCACTTTTTGTTTAGTGTATTATTTTTAAACATTTTGTTTTGTAAATTTCATGTTTTTATTGCTTTCAATTCACTTTTTATTTAAATGTATTATCATATACTAATACTAGGCTTTATGTTTCCTGACTGATTTTGACAAACAATTTAAGAAAGTTAAGGTAAAACAATTTTGTTAAATGCAATATTGTTTAAGACTTTGTTTCAAGAAAAACGTAATTTTATTGTTTTCAATTTGCATGATTTATTTCAATGCATCATTTTATACTATTACTAAGTTTTGAGCTTCTGGCTGATTAAGGCATATACACAATGTAAGAAAGTGAAGATAAGATAGAGGTACCTGGAACTGTATAATTCTCTCCTGGGACAAACACAGGTACATTCTCTCTGTATCCTTCATGTAGAAAGAACATTTATGTAACTGTGACACAGGGTCATCAGCATCTAATAAGGCTGTTTGTTTGTCTACCTTCCTTATGATCTGTAATCAAGGAAACACAAAGCATATAACACACTGGCATAGTCAGTTGTGTACCTGTAATAACACACACACACTACACTACAATTCAGCTTGTGGTGTTCGACACACCTGTACTTAAGGTTATTTCACTTGTATAAGTGGTGTCTTTAAACTGATACCCTTACCAAAGTATCAACAGACCCAACAATTCAAATTAATTGAATGGTCACTATTTATACCACATTCACTAACCACTTAAAGTCAAAGACTGGGACACTTTTGAAATGGATACCACTTCAGTCTATTTCCTTGATGACTGATTGCAAAGACAGTTTTTAAACATAACAGAGGAAAACAAGTGAATCCCATACAAATCAAGCATCATTTCCAAGACATGAATACATTCTAACACTCCTCTACTTTTGATTCTCCTCTCTTGAGTCTGGTTAACCTAATGAGAGCAATATGAGTGTACTCACTAGTCTAGGTAATGCCATTCCTGTAACTGAGCAGACCAGCTTGACCGTCGCACCGTAATGTATGTATCCATCCCGTACTGTAAATTCTTCAGACTCGCTTTCATTGTCATCCACTACACAAACAAAAACCAAAATCAGTTTGAAATTTTGGGGAGTGTGACTAGGAACCAGAAGACATTAAAAACTAAAATTGTTTGTTTGATTGGGGTTTAAGGTCATTTCACTCACATGGCGGCATGCCAGCCCAATGGGTGAAGGAAACCACCCCCTGACACCACTGACAACAAACAGAAACACTCACGGGACAATACAGACATCACAAACAAATCGGCTTCCTGTTTATCGAAAGCACCAGGGCAACTGGAAGCTCCCTCCAGCCACCTGCTTACAAAATATAAACAGGGTAGTTTATAATAGTATATTTTATACAGCTCCAGATCTGCATCTGCATCTGGATTCAAGATTATGGATTCAAGGTTCAAT
>JAQQZZ010000001.1:1302098-1327010 GCA_030265115.1 Mopalia vespertina
AATACAGACATCACAAACAAATCGGCTTCCTGTTTATCTTTAGCTCAGAAAGCACCAGGGCAACAGGAAGCTCCCTCCAGCCACCTGCTTAAAAAATATAAACAGTTTTTTAACAGGATAATTTATAATAGTATATTTTATACTGCTCCAGATCTGCATCTGGATTCAAGATTATGGATTCAAGGTTCAATGATTGAGGATTCTAAGATTCTCTGACCGGTATTTCTATTTTTGTCGCCTATTTATTATTCAAACATAATTACTTATAATCTTACTCTTTTGCAAAGTTACATATATTTTAATGTCATTACAAAATAAGTACATTATTTTTGTCATGTGATATCTAAAAGGTATTAAAGGTTTTGTATTTGCAAAATGATTTCTGGAAGGACTGAATACTTTTCAATAGTGCTGTGTTTGGATTACAAAAGGTTCCATTAGATGATAGCCTTGATAATATTCTTAATAAAAAAACCCATAAACTTGTGAATCTCGTCAATCAGTCCTCCCTTCACCTGGACATAAAATAAATCATATTGAGAGGAGTTAACGTTATATTTTGATCCATTAAGAGTAGAACGTTTGAAGTTATGGTCATATTGATTGTGTTATTGTGGGACCAGTTCTGGATTCCTCACACCGCTGCAGTGTAGCTACAGTCAATAGTCTCAGATACATTGCATATAGATACAGCAAGTACGCAGGTATGGGAGAAGGGAACTGAGCAAGTAATTAACTATTATTGATGAGTTCTGTACAGGTATGTACGTTAAACACCTTAATAATCAGAGTGTAAAATAGAAACCACCAAAATTCAATGTTACTTTTTACATGTATTTGTCCTTTTTCTTTTAAAAAATTTAGCTGCTTTTTATTTTTAAACTTTTAACATTTTTAACCTTCTCTACTGCCATATTCATGCCAACAATTAACTATACAGAATATCTGATTATCCCCTGGTGGATGCACTTTTAATTCCTTTTATCTATTTGTGAAATTAAAGAACAGTAGATTCCCCAATAAAGATCATAATTCATGAACTGCTAGATTACAAGTAAGCTGAAGAAATATTTAATACATTTCTATACTGAAGTTTGCTAACCATGTACATATACTATCTGATTCTAGAGAGTTGTTTACATGGGCTGCACTGTTAAACAATCCAGGAGAAGGTCCAATATTGCTTAAAAGACATGATATTTATATCTACAAGGGGACTAAAACCTGTGGGCAGTACATGGAAGGAGGATCAGTAGTCTGACACACTAACCATTGAACCAGGGCCACAAATACATGTATGAGGATAACAAGTGACAGTTTTTGCTGATGAAAAAAACCTAGGAATGGCCATATGCAATTGAAGAGAACTTTCATTTTGTACAGATTCATAGTTAAATCGGTTTGTAACAGTCACTGTTCATTTTATAGGAACAATACATGACCGTATCTGTTGCACTCAGAGCTCGCAGTTAAAAGGAGAAATACAATTACTAACGGAAAGTGTTTGTTTGCGGAGAATTTAACAAATTTACAAAACAAAAAATGTTTACAGTATTTAATACAGAAGGTAGTCAACAATGAATGCGAGGACATAGCAGTACTATATGCATCAATCAGAATAATTGAAGTTATTTCCGTAGTACATATGCATTGTTTTGTTGATTAATAATACATCATACTTTTCTCTCATACAAGGAAACTATATACCTGTATACAGGATGTCTACCAGAAATTATCTGCACAGGACACTTGTCAATAAACTATCTTCTCAAAGGTTATGATTCAGTAAACTATCCTAACAGGTTATTGGTCAATAAACTGTCTTTACTATCTAGAACTATTTTCACAGGTTGTTTGCCAGTAAACTGTCCGTGAGGGTTGTGATTCAGTAAACTATCTTCACAGGTTACTGGTCAATAAACTGTCTTTATTATCTAAAACTATCTGCACAGGTTGTCTGCCAGTAAACTGTCCGTGCAAGTTGTGATTCAGCCAACTACATGTATCTTAACAGGTTACTGGCCAATAAACTGTCTCTACTATCTGAAACTATCTGCACAGGTTGTCTGCCAGTAAACAGTCTATGATTCTTCACAGGTTGTTTATCTGTCAGAAAAATATATGGAACTCAAACCTATATTCAAAAGGTATTTAGCTGTAGTTAATTTGCTGATACTTACGTAAGTGTATTGTAAAAGCTCCCCACTGTGTAGAACTGGCATGGAAGTTTCCGCCCTCCACATGGAGATACCTTGTGCTAACAGTCTGTGATCGTAACCGATTAAATAATGCTACTTTGGTCCCTGAGGCTATACACACTGTAGAATAAGACAAGAATAAGAAATCCCAATTATGAACATAGAAATAAACAAATATTTACGTCAAGCAGAAAAATAAAATTATTAAGATGCACAAATATGTAACTTGAAATACTTGGAATTTTTAATTGATTATAAATTAACAACAGCACTACCAATGGAGAATATAACCAATAAAATACATCACTGAATTTGACAAATAATTTTAGCCAATATTGATCACTGAAATTGAATAAAATTACATATCACGGAATACATGTACATTTGCACTTGATTGTTATTTTTTATTGTGATAAATAACATAGATAGTGATTTATGATAAATTAGGTTTTGCATAACAGTGACCTTGACTTTTGACCAAGGTGACTGAATTGTGAAATAGTTTGACTGATTTCTTTGTTGGAGATCCGCATTAGAATAAAATATCTCCAAATAACCCTATTAAGGAAAATATTGGTTCACACATAAAGCCTGATATATAAAAAATTGCATAAAAAAAACAGAATGCATGATGGTGAGTTCATAGGTATTGTTGTGTGCTGAAGTATCAATTATTTTTATTAATCAAATGGTAAAATAGTGAAACTTACAATCAGCATTTTTTAATGACTGTTTTTTCTTGGATGGTTTGGATATGACTTTAATTCTCTTGCTATTAAAAACTCCTATATCTTGTCCATTGCCATAAAATTGTTTCACCGAGAGCATGAAATGTTTTCGCTTATCCGAGTCCGATATGTACAATGTCTTAGCAGCACAGTAATCCTGAAAACAAAGAAGACAAATTGTGTTAAGTTATATTTCTGTTTGGTTACAAAGCATATTCTTATACGTAAGTTTCATTCAAATTATCGACAATAATCTTGTAAAAGTTTCACCACATTTGTACAAATAAAATTGATTATTTACTTGACTGGCATGTTATGTCGATTTAAGATTATTTGACCCGTTTCTAACACAATAGAGCAAAAAAGTTAACTTGCCCATAGTAACCTATATACAAACTGCTAACCTATAAGCTCAACTTACTGTCAACAACACTCAGGTCGTCAGTCAGCCAGCTAGAAAACTACATCGACCAAATTGTACTTCAAATCACAACAGGTTCTCCATTTCTCACTCTACTTTACTTAAATATGGTGGGAAACCGAGAGAATACATGTACCTTGTATAATAAACTACCACTGCGATTGAAATAACCCTGTGTGAACCGTATATACGGAAGGTCGAAAAGGGGAAGTCGATCTTGTGACAGGTACTAACAGCGAAGGAGGATCTGTAGTCAGATAAAGCCACTGAACAGCAAGCCCATCTTCAATTAATTGATGTTTTATGCCATGCCCAAGGGTTATTCACTCATATGACCTAAGTAATTGCCACACTAACACAACCATAATATGTGAAGTGTTTTGCTCTGTTGGAAAATGAATGTTCCTCCAGTGCTAAGTTAAGAAGTAAGTTGTCTTTACTTGAAACAAACTACCACCAGCAAAATGGCCACTTTAGGTTGAGGTCAATGCGGTTTTTATGCACCCCACAAAAATGACAAACATTACATATTCTATGCAGCAACAAAGGTTGTGGCTTTCGTTCTTATTGTTATATTATTCAACGCAGGTAACACTACAACTGCTATAATGAATGAAAATTACATTTCTTGATAAGCAGGTGTTCTGGAGGATATTTTGGCTTATGCCAAACGAAAACAAAACTAAAATCAATAGATTTATACATTTATAAATATTCAGAGTGAATAAATAAAAAACTGTATATTTTTTTACACACAGAGTTGGGTTTATTAACATACAATCTGAAAACACAACATGCTGCTTTAATACGGAAACCACCAAACTATACAAACCTGACCTGACATATTGATCAGGTATTGTAACAACTACGTGTAAGATATTTAAGACCTTCCATGTAATGTTGCTCAGGTATGGTAACCACTAAGCGGACATATTGCTCAGGTATGGTAACCACTAAGCTTACATGTTGATGTATTGTAACAATTTAGCTATTGAAGGCATTACATGGAATGTTGCTCAGGTATGGTAACCACTAAGCAGACATATTGCTCAGGTATGGTAACCACTAAGCTTACATGTTAATGTACTGTAACAATTAAGCTATTGAAGACCTTACATGGAATGTTGCTCAGGTATGGTAACCAGTAAGCTCAGATGTTGCTCTGGTATGGTAACCACTAGGACATGTTGCTCAGGTATGGTAACCATTAAGCTAAAATGTTGCTCAGGTATGGTAACCACTAGGAGGACATAATGCTCAGGTATGGTAACCATTAAGCTAAAATGTTGCTCAGGTATGGTAACCACTGGGAGGACATATAGCTCAGGTATGGTAACCACTAAACTAAAAGGTTGCTTAGGTATGGTAACCACTAGGAGGACATATTGCTCAGGTATGGTAACCACTAAACTAAAAGGTTGCTCAGGTATGGTAACCACCAGGAGGACGTATTGCTTAGATACTACAGCTGGCATGTTGGCATTGTCATGGAGGCCACACTGGACATGTAACCTACATGTACGTATTACAGGCACTGGGCAATCAATACCTTGGATGGAATGCTATTCAGGTATTGTAACTACTAAGAAATAGAGACCACAGTTGGCCTGTTGCTCAGGTATTGAAACCATTAGTCAATCACACCTCATATGGCATGTTGCTCAGGTAATGTAACAATTAAGTCATGAATGTTACACCTGTCATGCTCCCTGTGTATTGTTACCACTAAACAATCAACACCACATATGAAATGTTGCTAAGGTATCATAACCAGTAAGCCATGGAAGGTACACCTGTCATGCAGGTATGGAAATAAGGGCCAGTCATCAGTGATAATTCATCAAATTTTAACAATAACTGATAAAAATTTTGTCACTTTTCTGATAAAATTTACAGCAAGTTTTCAAAATAATCTATCAAAATATCTTGACTTATTTCAAATCATTGACATGTTACTTTTGTATTGTAAGCAAATAGCAATTGACTGAGCTACAGACATCTCAAGCTAGTCCGATTACATTTGACTACATTGTTGATTCATCTACAAAATGGAAATGGTCTGGTTTATAATACCGAGCCAATAAATGTTGCAGCCACAAAAAGCTACACAACAAAACCAGAAAAAAAACCCCAAAATAGATGTTTGTTTGTTTGTTTGATTGGGGTTTTACGTCGTACTCAAGGGTATTTCACTTATATGAGGATGTGCCAGCCCAATGGGTGAAAGAAACCACCTTCGACACCACTGGCAACTAACAAAGACAAGACAAATAACAGTACGCAATACAGACACCACAAACAGATCGGCCTCCTGTTCCCCTTTAGCCCTGAAAGCACCAGGGCAACATGAAGCTCCCTCCAACCACCCGCCCCAAAAATAGAAAAACCTGTGTTTCATATCATTGCTCTATTATGGAATTTTTGATTGTTTGATTGGGCGTAAAGCTGTACTTACTTCACTCATGACGACATGCCGGCCAATGGGTGAAGGAAACCACCCTGGCGACTCTGGCAAGAAGTAAAGACAAGACAGAACAAATACAGGACTATCACAGGAAAATATTTGAAAACATCACAAATAGATAAGCTTCATGTTGCCCCTTAGCTCTGAGAGCAACAGGAAGCTCACTCCCAACTGCCCGCTCTAGGCAGGTTTATATTCCTACACAACTGAGCACACAGGTGGGAGCTTCTAACATGTACTTCACCATGCTTATCATAAAACATCCCCGCTACACCTGGTGAAACTCCCTCATATAGATTGAACCACTGCGGTACATGGAAGGAGGGTCAGCAGTCCAACACGTTAACTGCTGTGTCTCAGTACAGGCCTTTTATTTAAGAGGTTTGGAGTTATAAACTCATGCAGGTTGATCAATACGGATATCAAAAGGCATATTTATTTTCAGGGATAATATTCTCACAATATTCCTAGGCATGAAAACAACTCACCACCTGTATTTTCACATATTTACTACAGGTATTTATTGTTCTTGTCACAGACTGTTAAGTAAAGCCCATGAATGTATATCATTAATGAGTGGTTTGCCTATAGATGGTAAACACTGGGAGTTGTCCACTGTAAATTACATCTATTTATATGGTCGTGTAGATAACATATCACCATGGTAGCACTTAGAATGAACGATAGTTTTAAAACTTCAGCAACGTTTAATCTAGGCCTGTCAAATTCTACCTGCTCTTGGCACTCGTTACATCTGCTGAAATTCTCACGCTTTTAATCAATAGCCAGTAGCAGTGCTAGTTCAGTGTAGTGAAGCTAGAGGTAAATCAGCCATGCTCACTACAAATACCATACTGCTTTTATAATGGTTCAACACATCAATGCCGACGGCCTGAGCAGCGAAGCAACCAGACCCAAAAAACAAATCCTATCAGAATGTGTTGAATGATTTAATTAAACGAGCCGATGATAAAGGTAGTAATATTGGACCACAAACAGGCAAATGAATAACTTGACTGATGCATAAAAATGCTGCCAAATTAATATTTACCAAAATACAATGTTGCACATAACTACAATTGATTGAACTGACATGACATTTGCCAGCCCAATGGGAGAAGGAAATCACCCTTTACACTATTAGAGACAAACAAAGACAAGACATCACACAATACAAAGACTCACAAACACATAAGTTCATGTTGAGCACCAGGGCAACTTGAAGAGTCCTCCAACCATTCTTCCCTAATTTAAGAGCTAAGTTGTAAGAATAATAAATTTGAAAAGTTTGCATAGGATTTGTGCTGAGCAAGTCTAACATTTTAAGGGTATTGATACAAGCAGGTGACCATGTACAGTAATTGCCATATTTCAAAAAAGGCACTTTCAATCCTGCGCTTAATTTAAGCCTGTCACACACATTGTGAGTGTGTGTTGGGGCCGAATCAAAAGATATCAAATAATTTAGATTACTTGTGAAAAGCTGCTGGCAGGGTACGGTCACACTGCCAGGTAACCACCAGACTCCAGGAATGGGGTGATTGATTGATTCGTGTTTTACGCTGTGCTTAAAGGTATTTCACTTATATGACGGTGGTGTTTTCCAACAATAATTGACACTAGCAAAACCAAGATGTGAAGTGTTTTCATAATGTTGGAAAGACAGTATTGCTACTCTTCAAACAAACTGCCCTTAGCCAGAGGGCAGGACTGGGGTTGAGTTCCACACTAGGTCAGTTACAGTTGCTGATTAGAAATAGCTGATTCCCAGCATGCTTTACTACAAACACATCAAACATTGGATTGTTTGATTGTGGCTTTATGCCATACATTAGCTGGAAGACCATCTCTATATAGAAATAAAATCACATTAAGCATCAATGCCGAACAAGACAAACACAGTAACCCTATGCAAATTATGGTAGAGTAAGAGAATTTGACTACTTCATGTGAAAATACTTAACAAATCATCTTCCGGTTAACCGGCTTCCGACCAGGTTCTAGCCCTAACAATCAAAACTAAATCCTGATAAGTAACTTTTCCTTAAACTGGGCAACAAAATTGCATGAACAGGTTTGTTTGTTTCCAAGTTTCCTTTTGCCCCGAGGCCCAAAAATTCTCTTGGCGGTCGCGCAGAACAATCACAGGATGTAAACCAGAAACATCCCAAACAGCTCGGCTTCATGCTGCTCCTTTACTCTGAGAGCAATTGGAAGCTCACTCCCAACCCTCTGCATGCATGAAAAGGAAATCATCACGAATATAACAATAGAGACACTGAATAAATAAACTGATCAATGTTCATCGTAACTTACTTTTCCTTCTAGATTAAGTTGTACCATGTCCTGGTCAGAATTACCGATACCCATAAAGGCACAAACTTGTGAGTCCTGCTCAGAGGACCCTTCCCTCTCCATCTCTTCTTTCTTCCTCTTCCAACCATTGCCACATAAATATATACACGGGGGAGGGCAGAAAAACCTAAACACAAAAAGAAAATTTGAAACTTGACTATAATATCTATTGATTAATACTTATCTTTTTCCGTTGTTTGATTGTGCAGGAGTTATTTCAATCTTACAAAGATCAGAATAAGTATAGTATAAAATAACTAAAATGTTTGGTTGAAATTGCTATATGCAAGACAGAAATACTGTGAATTAATAACAGACAAAGTTTGTGTATTGATCCAGGAGGAAAAACTCACCTTTTTTCATTGCCATATGATTTTTGGGCCACTTTGGCATGTAAAATAACTAGGATTTGGTCCCCTCGGTCCAGTAAATATTTCCTCATTGCTTCCCTAAAAAGAAAATATTACGTTATCTCTCTATACATCTCAAAGCTATTATGTTTGTTTGTTTGATTGGGGTTTTACGTCGTACTCAAGGGTTATATGATGACGGATTGTGCACTTCTCACTGTTCCTTGGTCCTAACTCCAACCAAACCTTTATACTCCTGAATGATTAGCAGGAGAAATATTGCTACTAAAAATTTACTTTTTAACTGTAACTTTTCCGGGAATAATTATTGGATTCAATGACCTAGCAGAGATATTCTTGTAAAAGTGTATAACATTTAAAATAAATACATTAAGACAAAAGAAGAAAAAACATATCAAAGGAAAGGCATAAAAATCTAGTGCACAACACCAATTTGGTCAGCAAATGTAAAAGGCTCTTTTACAAGGAAACTAAAATTATTCTAATACCTACCTAGTTAATCTTTGGTCTTGACGATGGCTGGAATTTAACAAAAGAAACAGGTTATTGATAGGGGGCACATTCAGCAAGATATCTCCCATACTACATGTATTAATTCTCTGTTAGCTGGATCAATGTTTAAAATCACCACTCCGGTTTAGATTGAATCCATTAAGTTTATACTTAAGATAATCTCACTCTTTTGAAAGCTAGGGGTATTTTCTTATGTCAGAATACTGTCATTAACGATCAGTCACAATGTATTGTAATTTTGACCAAACTTCACCGAAACATCTTGAAGGCCTCGATTCCAGATGCAACATCATTTTTTCCACTTCGTAAACCAATAAGTCTGTCTGTGCAAAAATTGACAAATGTATTTCATAGTTTTGATTTGTTTATCTTCAATGGAGGTCATTTCACTTACAGACAGTGTGACCGCTCAAGCAAAAAGTACTGCACCTCTGATGACACTAACAGCAAATAGGGACACGATACAAGACATGTACATGGGTGCAATAAGATGAAGTGTACGATTGTATAATGCTTCACGACCCAATGGATCGCACCATGGCAACTGGAAGCTTCTTCCAAGAGCCCACTGGTATTGTTCAGATTCTTTTTTTCTCTGCTCGGGTGTTACACATCATACCTGAGATTAATTCACTCATAAGACTTCACAATTTAGATTTCTGTTGCCCTTTACCTCCAAGAGCAGCAAAAACCTCTCCGTAGTTGTTCATATAAAACACTTGGATTCAAGAGGTCACTTGTCAATATACACAATACATTTATGTACATAAAATGCATATAAAACTTAACAAATAATTCTGATTTCCAGATATACAGGAATTTGACTCCCACTTGTGAGCAGTAAATTGATTGATTGATTGGTGTTTCATTTATATGACAGCGGTGTATTCCATCAATAATTGATACTAGAACAACCAAGATATGAAGGTTTTCATAATGTTGGAAAGTAAAGTAAAGACAGCATTGCTACTCTTCAAACAAACTGCCCTGAGCCAGAGGGCTGCGGTACATGTACATTAAAGGAGAATAATTAGTCCAGCACACTATTACTGCTCCTCCAGTACTAGTAAGAACAGTTTGAATATGTATGAGATATACTGTCTATGTTTGTTACGTACCTTCTGTCATAGCCGTTTGGATGGTGAATATCATGTCTTTGATCTATTTCTGTGTGTCTCATCATAGGAGGGGACGGAGTGGGCATGGGACTGGGAGGGGTTTGTATCGTGGTTGCCATGGTGTTGATTGACAGTGGACTGGTAGTGGCTGTAGGCCCCATCTCCCCATTTACTTTATCTGGGGGGGTAAGGGATCCTGCCATTAAATGGGCAGACGCATCTGTAATCAAAGAAAAAAAAACATTATGAAATAAAATGAAACAAAAGTTGTAAAATCTATTTTTTTTAAATGTTGTTAAAAATAATATAGTTCTATATCCCAGAAACTTAGGAGTAGAATAAGATGCCAGGATACTTGAACTTGACTCCCAATGGGGGCTGCTAGACATTTTTGGCAAATTTGTCAATCTTGTCTGCCAATATTACACAAGGAGGAAGGGAGGTACTATAATATTAACTTGCTGACACCCTAATGTCAGAGATAAGTCAAAAGTTCATGAATATCAACAGAATCAACAAACAAATTGTTAAATACAAATAATTGTGAACTGTAGTTCAAAAGTAAAACAATGAAGATATGTGCATTGTTGTTTATGATAACATAGGCTGCACCGTTGCATTATCCATGTTGACAGGTGCCCCACAGCATGTTGTCATGATATTTATTTGACATGTTTAATCTGGTTTTGTCTGCTTACATCGGCTGGAGCTCTAGCATCTAATAAACAGTGCATTGCGATGATAAATTTATCAGCAACATAGTTACATAATATATTATACAACACAGAAATCTAAGTCAACAATCAAAATAAAACAAACAACGGCACAAAGAAATAGTATTTGCCAAGTACAAACATGTTAAGTGTGGCTCCCAGCTTAATAATCTCAAATCACTTAACATTGCATAATAAAATAAATCCCTGTGTTGATCCACATTATACTGATAAAATAATGTCAATAATATCACTTTGGGGATTAATTAGTTGTCTTTTTAATAAGCTTTTGAAATGTCCAATTAACTTCTTCTTTTACTTCTAGATCTGAAGAAGTAAATTGGATATTTACGAAAGCTTATGCAAAAAGTTAACCCTAAAAGTGCTACTCTTTACTCGTTCCTTCCATAGACTGCATAGAATAGAAATTAATGTAGACAGAAGTATTCTTGTCTTGTTGTTTAAACCCGCTTGTAGAATGCCTCTAAAGATGCTAAAAAATGAACAAAGAATCCAACGCTTAAATCCGGAGATATACAGCAGTAATAGAAGGTATGTATAAATTGGGTGCCCTATCTTTAAGCTGTATTCCTTATACAATTGCACAAACCGACACACAGAGTGAGTACAAAGGTATGACCGGTAACTACTGATAGGTATTTGTCACCTACAGAAAACATGATTTTGTCACCAAATGTAGATTTTAAAAATGTCATATTTGTTTTTTTCAAATTGAAAAGAAAACTGGTTCATGAACACAATCTTGATTAAACAGAATAAACTTAATTGCTTTGTAGTAAACTAATGAAAGTATTGAAGGTTCTTACAAGTGACTCAACTTTGTCATGCTTGCTCATCTGGCCAATTCATTCTCTCTTTTTTGTCAAAAGACAGCATCAATATACATGTACATGAAGAAGATTACACAAGTTAAAATTTGTTGCTCTTTAAAAACACAAAGATAATATATTCTCAAAATAGTTACACATGATTAGAATTGACCTAAGTAAGACCTCACTGATGAAAGAAACCCCTAACACAATGAAGGGACGCTAAAAGACATGTTAAACAACAATCTACTGTCAACCTATAGCCATAAGACAGCTATTCCTAGTGATTCTAGTCAAAACATTTGACACGATATATGTGGTACTCTTCAGAAATCAGCAAATGAGCTCAGAAAAAGTGACGACCTGGATGAGTAATAAATGAAAGTTAAAAAAAAAACAATGAAAAGAGGTGACGTGACATAAGAATATACCTGAATGAACTTAGAGTAACATGAAAGAAATTTATAGTATTTCCGTCTTAATTGTGACAAAATTAAAAAGTATATCTTCTCAATTCTTAATTCACATCTAAATTAATTCTTTGTTCAAAAGTATTTAAACAAATATAAATAAAAAAAGTTTGTTTCTATTTCTTATTGGGATTTACACAGGAAATTGACTCCAAGTTTTAAACTCAGAAGTTACATTGTTAATCCTCTCTTAATCTGCAAAATTTACGCTGGCCAATCAGGATTGGGGGCATTTGCTGAAAGCAATTTCTCACCTTAGTCAAAATTAGAACTAAACTCAGTTAAAATGCTTAGTTTAAGGGGGTGGGGAGGAGAGTCTTAGTCTTGATTTCTCTTAAAACCAATGAACACTTAACACTATGTAGTTGGAATCGAATTAGCACCTTTCAGAAGAACTACCACAGTCATAAGCTTTCCTCTTGGACCAATCAGTACTTAATAAGCTACACTATGTAAAGCAAACCACTTGTCACACCACTTGCAGCAAACAAAGACAAGATAGGACAGTCAAAAGATGCAAAAACTGGTATGCAACAAGAAATCGACCCCTTGTTTGTCCTTAACTCAGAGAGCAGCAGGGCAACAAGAAGCTCACTCCCAACAGCCAGGGCTTTTCATTGAAACACTTTGTGTAAACAGTAATCCTAAGTCTTTCTAAATGAGACATTATACATGTCACCGCTCCACATTGGTTATACAGTGTTAATTATTTCACATTGAAATTAAACTACTCAAATTTGTTACCGGTCACAGACATGCATTAATCTCTACATTAATCAACAATGAAAATATGTTAATTTTTTCTACATTTTCTTGATACAATACAATAGATGTATGACCTGGTCTAAAGGATGTTGGTTTCCAGCTGACATAGAAGTTGTGTGGTGAAGAATGAAATGGCATTAACCTCCTCTGGTAGCAGTCCATCTCCGAATAAACCACAGCAAGCACACCATTGAGAATCACAAGAATCACCTGCTGGGCTCTCAGGAACACTGAACAGAAAACCCTACAGCTCTATGTTTTTCCCATCAAGAGAACTATAAAGATTGTCCAATGAGAGATGTGTTGAAGAGAAATCAATGAATCCGCTGACAACTTTCTCTCCAATCTGGTGGGACACTGGTACGCTTCACAGCACAGGCTGCTTAAATTCTCACAGTAAAAAAAAAACACATATAAAACAAAAAGCTCATTTGCTAGTCGTTGTAAAGACCTTCTCAATCCAGTATACCATCACAAAGTTGTTTGCTGCTTATTTACAGTGTAAGTATGTACAGTTTACATACAGACATTCAGATAAGGGCATAGAATGCCAAAATAATAGGAGTGAAAAATGGGAGTCTAACATTATTGGAAAGATATATTTTGTACCCACGATTTGGATTCAAATTAGAATTTGGCCAAATCACATGATTTGACAAAGAAAATCATTCTAATACTGTACCTTCTAGAAAAGGTGGAATGGGTGAATAGTTCCCGTATAATAGTTCAGCAGGGTGCATGGACATCATAGTGGCTGATTGTATGAAGAAATGTGTACTAAGATTGGTAGAATTGACCGATAGATTGGTCAGATTTAGACGTGAATGGCCAGTAATTCACAACTGCTGGTAGGTCTTCGATTTCATTGGGACTTTCTGCCTGGCTGTATACTCTGCCTTCCCAGCCTGGTTATCAATAATCAGCGGAACTCTACACCTGCTGAACGACAAGATTTTCCCACGCTCTTATCAACAGACATCACCAATCCATGATACAGGGCTACATGGTGTTCATTATTTCAACAAATGCAAAAAAGTATGGGCCCTTGCATCTGCACATAAAAGCCAGACAGAAATTGATAACCTGAAACAAAAGTTGCACATGCATGTTCTTGGGCAAACAAAAGCAGAGAGACGTCTGAAGTTGAGATGGAAGAAAGCATGTGAAATGGTAGAAGAACCTCAATGACTAATTCCTGATAGGGTAAACTAACAGTGGAGTTTGGTGAAGAATAAATACAGCCAGCTGCCAGATCAATTCTTCCACAGTACTACACCAGATAGCACTTTGTTCTCAAACAATGGAACCCATCGGCCAATGGATATCATTCAATAAGAAATACAGATTCAATGTGATTATATTGCTTCAGATATAAAAATGGAGTACAACAAGAAATCACAGAAGTTTCTTTTCTGTTAGCCACTGATAGCACAGAAAATAGTAATAAAAACTTCCAAATTTAAAAATACATAAATGTGCCAAATAATTGAATTGAATGATTGGACATTACCACTATAGTATTTCTTTTATATGAAAGCACAACTGTTAATATTCAGTAGCCAGAAGAAAGCAAACAAATTGAAAATTGTGTTTGTTTGTTTGAGGTTTAATTCTGTACTTAAGGTTATTTCACTCATATGATTGTCAGGGTATCTGACAGCAATGTACCATTACAGTAAATAACCACACTACATACATGTCACAGTTTATGATTGTGATAACACATGTGTGTTACCCCAGGGGGCCATGGGGGACCAACCCACCCTCCGAAAAAGTGAATGCTGAAAACAAAATCACTTATGGAACAACTGGAGGTGGCAATGTTTAACCTTATTAAGTGAATCTTACCTGTATAATAGTTTATATCTAAAGAAAGGATTTCTATTTTTTCATCAGCAATTTTTTTTAACAAAATTTTTCTTGTGAATAGACTAGTTTAAGTTATCTTAAAGAATTTAGACAATTTTGAAAATGTTATCAGTAAAATCCTACGGTTTCTTAGCTGATACTGTGACCAAAAGCATTGTCATTTGTTTTTCATCAGTTTTCTGATTCTTCGAACTATAGTGTATGTTAATTTGTGTTGCAATGCCAATGGCGGCAACAGGGAGGGGCACCTGGGAAAGAATACTGGCACCTACCAGACATTTTTGGCCACCATATTTCGAGGTTGCCCAGCACCAGATTTCTAGCACTGCCACTGTGCAGTCTCATCAAATAATAAACAAACAACTAAACTTTGTGCACTATGATCATACCTTGTATTCTACAGCCAGCTCTGGTATCTACTTTATATCTTAAAGATGGAAGTATATCCTACCAATTTTGATTTGGAACAGATCTTTAGAAGATTTACATTATTTGATGTCTGAGATAATGCAACAGTACAACCATTGTGTAACAGTAATCTTGTCAATAGAACTCACAATTTACAATGTCACTATACAAACAAAATCAGTTCTATTGTGTTCAAGGTCACATTGTAAAGGTTAAATGGGGAGTGAAAACCCTTTGACATTAAGAGAAAATTTATTACTTGTAGTTTAGAGTTAAGTTAAAAATGATGAGCATTAAATGGACAATTTACATCCAGGAGCTGTCTATTGACTGTCAAACAATACATGTTACATTAAATGATACAAGAAAATAAATGTGCAGTGGAAGCCTCATCAAATAGAAAGGACATTGTTTAAGTTTTTGACTTTTTAATTAAAGATTGCACTTGCAAGAAAATTGTATACAACATTTAAAACTTAATGAATTGATAATAAAGGCAAACTATATTGCCCACATCTCCACATTATATAACAGTAATTTCACATTGTCTTTTAACATTAACACAATAAATAATAACAATAAATATTTGACTTTTGATTAATCAAAACATAAAATACAGACACATTATTTATAAGAAATTTTAGAATTTTTTCATTACTCCCTATGTGGATTAGACACCTGATGACATGTATGTTTGTTCGTTTGTTTGATTGGGGTTTAATGTCGTACTTAAGGTTATTTCACTCATACGACGGTGTGCCAGCCCAATGGGTGAAGGAAACCACCCCTGCCAATAGATAAAAACATCACAGGATAAATACAGGATATTCACAAGACAACACAAAGATATCGGCTTCCAGTTCCTCTTTAGCTCAGAAAGCACCAGGGCAACAGGAAGCTCCCTCCAACCACCCCCGATTACATTTATGGGTTGTCTGTTTGTTAACACTGCGCTCAAATGTATTTCACGAATAGGACAGTGGTGTATTATCACTGTATTTAAAACTTAGCACAACCACAAAATGTGAAGCGATTTGCTATGTTGAAAACTCAACCTCCAGTGCTAAATAAAGACAGCCTTTAAATAAACTGCTCATAGCCGGATGAAAACGACATAAATAAAAAAGATGATTTTAATTGCAAAATTGATGAAGACAGTGATTAAATGCATGTTACATAGACAGGTGTATTATTATCAAACAAACTCAATTACAAAGCCCAGAGAGGCTAGCAGAAAGCTTCTAACAGCCACCTCTAAGGTTGAAAGATAAGTGTAACTAACAGATCAGTGAGTTCTGTTGTAAGTGTGACATTATCAAGTGAGTATGGAGTAATTACACCTGTCTAAATTGTGCCTTTAATACAGGTGCATCATATTATTAACCTCACGTGGCCAGGTTATAATCAATATCATATCTAATATTTGTCTGCACCAGTACACAGGTACCTGTCCTGAATAGTGTTGTAAGAGTAAGCAAAGGAAACCACACCTTGTTCAAACATAATATATATTTCTTTGAATACTTAACCTTCTTAGTTAACTTGATATTTGTGAAAGAGCACCTTGTTTTGAAACTGTAAATCCTTGTGAGTGCACACCTCTAGAGAGCCAGCTGATTTCAATAGGCAGTTCAACCTCACCGTTTCATATTGACAGTAATATGAATATCTATGGCCCTATCATAACATACACATGATACATGGTCTTATGCACTGTTTATCTTGACTGTATAGCCCATTTTCTGAAGTGGGAGAGTAAGTGTCAATGGGCAGTTCTCACTTCATTGTCTGTCTCTCAAGAGATATGGCTTTGTGTAGAGTCAAGGGCACAACGTCTGCATACATAATCAGTCCGTCTATGGGGCTAATATTGGGAGAGACATATCTCTGCCCTCAAGGCGACATCATGATAATATTTCAGACAGTTACCTTTCTTAGTAAAAATGCACACCCTATTTTAAAGGCATTACAATGCTGAACACATTTCTGGGTTTGGAATGCAGAAGGGGTCTTATCTGTTTGAAAACTCATGCATGCAGTAAATAAGCATGTGTAGTGACTATATGAACATCACTTCTGTTCAGAGCTCCCAATCAGTCTCAATTCATACATAACATCATGAACAATACAGATAACTGGAATTATAATAGTCACACAGATATTCCTTTGGTAAAAAAGAGGGTACATGTAGGTTATTAGGGTAGCTCCATGACCATATCCTAATACTAAAGATCTAAAAGAAAATAATGTTTCAGGTCATCTCTGCTAAAACATTTAGCACTGGTAATATCCATGGAGTAACATAAGTGGTTTCATTTGATTATGGTTTTACACTATACACTCATAAGTCATAAGTCTGGTAATAACCTGCTGGCCACAAACAATGACATAAGAAACAGATGGTGCTGAGTATGGTGTAATATGACAAACTGTGTTCGTGTCCTGGTGGCGAAGTATTCTTTCGTATTATATCTTACATTTTATATCCACATTCACCGGACAAGCAAAGGTAGAATTGAATTGCGCAAAGATTCACCTAAAAGTCAGTTGGCAAGAATCCAGTTGGATTGGAGGGAGTTTGTAACCAGACATACAGCTTGTGCTCTCAAAATGTGTTTAATCTATAATAGGCATGCAAATAGGAATTCAGTCTTTATTCTTGTGCAAATAGTCCATTTGACATTCATGTGAAACTGAGAGGGCGGGGGATGTAAACTCTCCAAATAGTTTGAAAAGCCTCAGCTAAAAATGCATTTTCGACAGTGTGGTCTTTATCAGACGATTAAAACATTGTTCATATGTAGTTACATGTACGCTTTCATATAATGTTTAGTCCCAACGTTTAGCTGTGAAATTACTAGTTATTTTCTAGTGGCGATGGAGTGTTTGATTGATTGATTAGGGTTTAAAGCTGTACCCAAGAAGGGTATTTCACTCATACATGTATGGCAACGAAATGTTCATTTTACACAATTCCTTTCTTAAATACGGTAGAAAATCATGTAGAAATTTTGTAAAACCCATCTGTGCGATTTTCGTTACTGATGTGTGTCCATATTTTTTTTTTTTGATTTCTTTATGAGTGTACTTGTGGTCTTTTAAAAATAATTATCAATTTCCAAAAAGCAATTGGGAAACATTTTGAAGTTTTATGCAATATTGTATTAAAAAAAGTCACTCAAGCAACTGTAAAACTCAGAAACTGTAAGAGTCAAAAACTCAATTTCTTACCACATGTCAGCAATAGGTTTGTGGAATTGGTCCCTAGAGCAGGGCTATTCAATGCTCAGAATCTAAAGGTTCACGTAAAACAATTTGATGGGAATCCAACTTAATTCTGGCAATTTTTTTCAAGAAATTCTACATCTGCTAAGTGTTCAAAGCTCTTCTTTTTTTTCTGCATTTTGTAGATAAAAGAAAAAGATCTCTTAGGTTGATTCAAAGAATTTTGCACGTTCCTATTTTACAATCAAACACTCGACAAGAAGCAGACATGTTGAGGACTTAGTTAGTATATTACAATTACAATCTTGGTAATTATACACTGTTGAAAAGAATTATTTTGTTATAAAAATCTGCACCCCTGGTGACCATTCGCATGAAATCCTACATCTGGTGAGAAATTTAAAAAAAAAAATTCAAAAAAATTCATAACTCATATTCGTGACGTTTGTACTGCCAGAAAAAATGATTTGCGGGTGAAACGGTTGGTCTGTATTTTTGTTGGGAAAGTAGTTTCAATTTATTGACTCTCCAGACTGTGCTATTTGTAATGCTTTGAACACAAACAATGACGACAGCAAGTAACATTTCCCCAACAAATATTCCTTTCAGTCTGTGTGATTTGGCGTTTATATTTTAAAACTGTAATATTTCTTAAATTAGAAACCCAAAGTTTTTCTCGTTGATAATTACGGATCAGACCTGAGCCAATCAAACTACAGAGTCCATTGATTTGTACATATAGTGAGACAACGATCAGAGGGCATTCCGCGGATTGTGTAAGAACATCGTACTCAAGGGTATTTTACTTATATAACGACTTATTGTTCACTTCACACTGTTCCTTGCCTTATTACAGTGGAAAACCGGGATAAAACCTTGTAAAAACCACCCCCGCAATTGCCGGAGCCACATCATGTGACTCATTCATATACCTGAGGGCCGACAAGCGGACTCTATCCTATGAACAGTAAATCAGAGTAGAATTAGTAAGCGTACAAGCACCACCAAGCCATGGCTCCTGTATATTTGTTAGTCAATATACATCATACTCTGGTTTTTGGTACATTTGTGAGGCAGTGTTGTTTGATTAGGGTTTAATGCCATACTTATCTCACTCATATGACGGCGTGCCAGACCAATGGGTCAAAGAAACCACCCTCGTCAATAATCTCTAAGGAAATAATACAAAGACATTGCAATCAGATCAGCTTCATATTGCCCCTTAGCTCTGAGAGCACCAGGGCAGCATTAAGCTCCATCACAACCCTCAGCATGAGGCAGTATACTCTGGTTTCTGAGTGTACTCAGAATCTACTGTACATACTAATTGACTCTACAAGAGAAGTTAGTGTATAGTAGTAACAGTGTTAAGCTGAAGTGAGTGACAGTTGCTCAGGGTATTTATACATAAATTACACAGCTTTTGACATATGATTGGTTGTAAAGGCGTAAGGGAACATGTAGAGTGGAACTAATGACCTAGATTCTGCGTGCCCTCTAACCTGTCATATTTAACTGGTCCTCCATAACAATACCTATCTCCGGGCAATAAATGATGGTAACTCTAGGGGGCTAGTCTTAGTCCAGCAATAAACATGCTATAAAATACAGAAGCTTAGATTATGTTTAGTAAACTTTTAAAAAATGCTATAATGTGATTAATGTAGTGAAAAATTGAAAGGGTTTCAAGTAGAAATACAATGAAGCTTTATCCTTCATAGGTAATTCAGTGCCTTTATAATGCACTTTTAATACCAGATTAAAAGATATGCCCAAAATCATGTGGTCATATTGAAATGCGTTAAAATGGTAAAATGTCTTTAAAATCAGATTTCAAAGTGATTATATTCGCGTATATTGTCAATATATGGGTTCAACACTTGTAGATACTAGAATCTTGATATGGAAAATCTGAATTTATATACATTTTTATGGAAAAGTATATGTAGACAAGACAAACATCATGGTTCTTGAAGTCTGACAATTTTTTGTCGATGTGAATCTGATACAAGGAAAAATCTTTTCAGACAATTTCAGAATATTTCGATATTAAAGCAAAATTGTAAGCACATGGAAATGTAAGGAATATTGGTTAACAATTCTGTTCATTCCGAATCCATCCCTGCTGGATTGGATTGTACTTACCATGTGACTGGTCTGGAATTCCCACAGTTACTGTTGAGGACACACCGTTTTGGCCATAGTGAGGGGGAGGTAATCTCTCCTGATCATACTGACCATCACCTTTACCACAGCCATTCATCTTGACAAGTTTACTGTTAGTCAAGTCCATGGGGTTCTCAAAGTTACTAGCACGAGCCATATGGCCGTTCATATGTTGTGATGCCATGCTCACATCAGTCATGTCATTTGGGTGGCCACTATAGTCAGCATAGTGGTCTCTGGAGTGTTCAGGCAACATATAGTTAGATTGGGGGATCCCAATGGGTACATTATAAGGCAGACTGTGTTCATGGCTCTGATGGTTTTGATGATACAAACTCTGTAGGCTGTTCTGGTCTAAGGTGGCTCCGATGCGGTACCCAAATTGGCCCTGAAACATAAAATAAGCTATTAATACTTCATTGTAAATTTGATTTACTAACACTTCTTTAATAATTATTCAGAGAGTTACCTAGAATTTCTGAATGCCATTCCTTAGTTTCCCTAGAAAATGTGAACAAAGATCAAAGGCTCCACTTTGAAGGCCAAATTTAGTGATACTGTCTTTGACAATGAATACATACATGTATTTCCCAACAAAATCAGACTGCCAGAGTCACAGGGATCAGTAGGTCTCCACTCAGTGATTTAGAGAACACAACATTCTCCAAAAACAGATGGAGAGCATTGTTTGTTTATTTAAAAAGTACATCAATCTCATGTATCTAAGGCCTAAACAAAACAAACTGTTGTGGATTGGTAAATGTCAACAATTCATTGGGGCTAATTGCTGAAGTCACACCCAGGTGGCTGGAAGGAAGGTTCCTGTTGGTCTGGTCAGGCCTGTGCTCTTATATTTTCTAGCATAACCTTAAAATTGGTCCTCTAAAATTTTGTGAGATAACCTAATACTTGTTTTTCCCCCTGGTTTGCTGATTTTTCAAATACATCAATGTGCCTTTGTGAAAAATAAAGCAAAATTGCTTTAAAATACAATCTTCATAGATAATCGGATGACACAATTTGACAAAATCAGTAGCAAAATGCAAATTTAGACAAAGACTGCAAACAATTTGGGAAATCTATAAATAGGTCTTCTTAAATTAAGTTTGCATAACCATTGAGAGACCCCGTTCTGATCGTTCCCCAACAGTACAGGCCTGTTTCCAGGTGGCAACTAAACAAATTTAACTTGTATGAAATTATCAATATTCAAGGGGGGGCTCACAATGTAAAAAAGTGGGCGTTGCAGGCGGCCTTGTGACATCAATATGGTTCATCAACATTCATGACCTTTTTTGGTAACATCACATTTGATAAATGTTTATTGTCAATGCTTTCGTTGACAAACTTCTTACAAAACTTCTTACCAGGTAAGAAGTTTGGCTAAAATCAATAATTCAGTATTAGTGATGACTAGCCTACAGCCAGGTATTACATATTTAATGGATGATGTTTGTAAAATGTAAATGTCCTGCACAATGCAGTTGGACAAAGGACACTTTGTCAGGCTGTCTCCAATTAATTATTTCCAGGCCTGTAATGAAATCTGTTTTACTTGTATAAAGCAATCAAAATGAATTCGGGATGTTATTTTTTGCATTGGAACACAGTTCATGAATGGCATAATGGGATTTGGGTTTGTATTGTGAGAATTAACAACATGTCACCCTTAAAGCCTATGTGGGTCAACAGTTATTCAAAAGTTCTTAGTTGACTAAGCATTTCCAACCACCTGACCCAGTAGGTCCCAGAAAATATAAAACTACCTCCAACTGAAGAACAGGTTGCAAAACTGGTATTACCGTGTCATACACATGTAATTTTAATGAAACTTTGAAAAAAAACCCAGACAGACCTGTCTATTCACACATGGCATCCCAAAAATTATCCAAAAAAACCCCAAGAAGGTTAAAAAAAATATATACACAGGGTGTGAAATGTTTATTTTTTGCTACCTGCCACATGAGACAGGTAGACTTTTTTTCTACCTGAGACACAATATTATTATCTGAAAACTAATTTTACCGAAATTTTAAAAGTTTTTTAAATTTAATAACATAGGTGAAATAGCTCTGAGCACGAGATTGAACCCTAATCATGCAAGTCTTATTTTACTTACTGCATATAATAATTAACACCATATTCTTTCTGCTTTCCAGTATCTCTCTTTTATTAAGGCCCTCTGGCTAAGGGCAGTTTGTTTGGAGACTATTTATTTAGCACTGGAGGAAGATTAACTTTGCAACATGAAAACACTTCACATCTTGGTTGTGCTAATGTCAACTTTTGTTGGAATATACCTCCGTCATGAGTGAAATTAAAACAATTATCAATCAATCTCTTATCGCAATTTTGGTTTTTATTACAATGGCAAAATTATTGAGTTGACTTAATGGGATATAAACTTTTTCAATAAAGCATTCTAATATGAGACATTTTTGGTTCAAAATAAAGCAATACGTACTATTGACAACTTTAACTTTTATCATGTTTCATTTCATAAATGTCTGACATAATATGTGGGCCCTGGCCCTTATACTTTTTAGAAAATGAAAATGAAAATGAAATAAAATTGTCCGTATGATGTAAAAAAAATATCATAACTTAAGACAATACGTTTTATTGAATACATGACTTGTGCTGTCATGTCAGTGATTTCAATATATGATCAGCACTGTTTTTATGAGATCTGACATTTTCTAGTCATAAAGATTTGCATCCTTTCACAAATTTGTTATAAGAGCTGCTACTTAAATTGTCTGCAAAAGTCACATTGCATAATCACAGTGTCATCGCAGTACTTTTGTGGCAATCTCAATTCAGTAGGACTCCTCACAGTGCTTAGTGCACCGCTTCAATATAGCCAGCTGATTCACCCATTATATTCTAATTGATTTACTTATGGAAGTATTGTTAACTCGGCTAATGTCCACATAGACGATTTTAATTTCCCAGGAAAGTATATCTTTTACAAAAAAAATTCCTGCGAGCATAATTCAAACGAACTGAGAATGACTAGGTCTACCAGACTCACCACAGTTTTTGTTTACGTGTGATGCTTGCCAAGTTAAAAGAATCTGGTTGTTTGGTTCATCAGTTGTTTGATTTGTGGTATAGTTGCTGGGTATCATAGGACATGCATCCGACGCGAGATATTCATGTAAACGTTCAAACAGAAAATAGCAGAATGCTCACTCCATAATGTCAGCATGTGTCAATCCGATGACCTAAATAGTCCTGCACAGTCTAACAGCTCAGACGTTGATTGGTCATAATCTAAAGTAAGTGTTTTCCGCATGGTGCTAGCTCTTATAGGAAATATTTTAAAAATTATTATAACATATAGTTTTATTCTTGGTCCGAAACAATTGTTGTAACACAAAATCAAGGTTTTCTGTGTAATATTAGATACATGATGTGCACTCATAAGCGGAAACACCACGCAGATTGGCATCATTTATGATGAGCGCTACTTACAAACTCTTGCTGTGTTTACATAATACTGGGCAAACGTGAGAGCTCATCTAATCAAATTGTTTTCAGTTTAGTTCAGAATTATTTTATTGGCTTCCTTAATTTTATTTTGAATAATTAAATTTGGAATATTTCTCCCTGTATAGACATATACGGTGAATTCTGTACCATTAGGACATTCACAAAACATTGAATGTTTATTTTGTCAGTCACCATTTCAGAATGCAATTTAATCTGTCAAGTTTTTGCCTGCCTGTCTCCTAACTTACACAGCTGGAATAGCATTTTGTAAACTGCTTAAATCGTTGCTACACAAGCACTTCACCAAAACTTCTGTTTTATGGGTGTCGTCTTTAACCCAGTGTGCCTGCTCTTGCAATGGGTTGAATAATTACAAAATATGATAGTGCTCATAGAATAACCAGTGGAAAGATTGCTACATGTAGTGGGTATTGGTTATTTCTTGCATGGCCAGGCAATTGCCTTCGGTCAAATGTTGCGAGTATTGCGTGCCACCAACGCGTGGCCCATTGAACAAAAATAGCTATGCCTTGTTCAGTTTAAAAAGTAAGAGCTCCAAGCTATGTTAGTTAGCCGAATGATCACAAACTGCTGATGAAAGTAGATCCAGGTATCGTCAATGAACTCTTATGCTTTATTGACAGTACAGCTATCCCCTGTTGGCGTTGATAGTATATGAAAAGGGAAATTCACAAGTCACATGACTCATTTCAGTCTGTTGATTGGGTTTGTTTGTTTGATTGGGGTTTAATGTCGTACTCAAGGGTATTTCACTTATATGACGACGGATTGTCCACTTCACA
>JAQQZZ010000001.1:1331338-1409013 GCA_030265115.1 Mopalia vespertina
GGACTCGATCCCGTGAACGGTACATCGAAGTAGGCTCCGAAAGCGCACTCGCTAACCACTAAGCCACGGCCGTGGGCTGTATTGTCTAAGGAGAAATTAGGAAACAAGGCTGATTGGTCAATCGTCCACAGGGAGCTTTTATTGAAAACAATCAGGTCATCAGAACATCTTTACTTTTATGCTGGTTTGTTTGATGAGATTTCATGCCGTACCTCTTGGTTATTTCACTCATATGTGGGTATGAAGGATTGTTTGTTTTATTGGGGTTTAATGCCACACTTAAGGTAATTCAAAGACATAACAGATTGGCTTTATGTTGTGCATACGGTCTGAGAACACCATGGTAACATGATTGATTGATTGATTGGTGTTTTAGGCCATGCTAAAGGGTATTTCACTGATGTGATGGATGTGTATTCCAACAATAATTGACACTAGCACAACCAAGATGTGAAGTGTTTCCAAAATGTTGGAAAGTTAATTTTCCTCCAGTGCTAAGTCAAGACAGCTTTGCTACTCTTCAAACAAAATGCCCTTAGTCAGAGGGCCCCTAGTAACCGGAAGCTCTCTCCCAACCTTTCAGGGGTATGAAAGACACCAACCTCGCCTAACACTGAAAACAAACAGCAAGGAGATACAAGACACATTGGCTAATAAATCAGCGAGCATATATTTGCAACAAGACAAAGCACAAAGAAAATAGGTCAATGTTGTCCTTAGGCACAAGGAGAAATTTTACTCCCTAGCGGTCAGAATAAATATACTTGAATTATACTGTCCTCAGCCAGAGAGCAGGAGAAACAGTGAACAGAAGCCCATCTATTCGATGTAGATCTCATTTTTAGTTTTACACAAATTAATATTTAAATCATCTACAAATGAATTTCTTGAAGTTAAAAAGGCAAAAATAAAGATAGGCTGAGGAGAAAAAGAAGATTTTGTGGGCACTAGTAACTGTAATGGAATAAAATAAATGTTTTCAAAGCAGCAGATCATGGAGACTTAATACAAATGCTTCAATTTTTACAAAATATCAAAGCTTATTAAGCCGTTATTGGGCCAAATTCAAATGAGGCAGGATACAAATATCTCACATCATGGTGTTGATCAATCTAGCACTGAACAAATCAGCCCCGTACAATTCTGACTCCAAGCTTAACCACACGATAATGTCAAGAGTTTTAAAACTATCTTGTCTAGAACATGATTTGATTAACTAATATCAAACCAAGAACTGGAACATTCAGTAGTCAACGAAAGGCTACTGCAAATTAACATCCTTCCAAATGGCGGCGGCAGTGGACATTCCAGGTCACATGACTTTACGAAAGGAAACAGATATGGACTTTGACAGGTGGATAACTAAGTTACCATAAGCCTTCCTCAAAAATTGCTACACTTGTGCCAGATTAAAGAGCAACCATTGACAAGGTGACAACTAGAAAGGTTCCAGTGAAGAGTTTAGATTAGAGGATAATGAGAGAAATGGCGAAACACAACAGGTCACCTTACTGGGACACTGTTATTGAGTGACCGCTGGGCGATTTGGCTCAAAATGGTTTAATCCTTAAGCTGCCAGACGATCTCACTCAATGGGACAAAGTACTAGCGAGCTAACAGAGAGGAAATGCTAATCAGCCCAGACTGAAAAGTACAGGCTAAGAGCGGATCTTAAGTTCCTAGTGCATTTATGACATTTTAAATCCATGTTCATTTTGCACCCATGGTAGATAGTTCTCCATATATAAGTCCATTGATAGATTTGTTTCTTTGATTTGGGTTTAATGTAGTACTCGAGTGTATTTCACTTACACATGTATAGGAGGACAGGTTATCCATTTCATACTGTTCCTTGCTTAAATACACTGGAAAACTGAGGAAACCTCATAAAAACCAACCCTGCAATTGCCGGAGCCACATCGTAGAATTTTGATAAATAAGAAATAATTTTGGTAAATAAAAGACAATCCAATGATTGTTGAAACATGAAACCAGATGCTATATTCCACTAAATAGCAAAGAAAATGTGATGGTTTAGAGATTGGAAATTGGGTATTTTAAGAACCAACTAAGGTATAGTCAAGTAGGTTATTAAAGCAAATTCATAATTATTCACCAGTCACAATAATGCTGTGACCTCATAATCTGCCAAAAATGAGAAAGCTTATAATTTCCGGTAAATATTGGCTTATAACACGTACAAAATTTACAATATTTCACAGTCTTATTTTTATAAGCAACACAGATTTAACCCCTTGTGGAGAGGTTAATGAGTTGCCAAATATGAGATCTGACCTCAAAATTCTAATAGAGGTCAAGACAAGATTAAACCAGTCACAAATCATCTTTTCCAATTTTAGAATAAAATATTTGGTCAATATAAGATGTTTCCAAAGTGCTGTTTCACAAACAAATTTAAAAAAAAAAAGGAAAAAAAAAATAAACTGCACCAGATTAAAAGTATAATTGACAATATAATAATGATAAATAATGAAAAGACTGAATTCTGTAAAAAAACAAAAATATTTTATTTCAAATATTGATTAATTTTCAATTCATAACAATACCATAAGAAACCCAATGGAATATTTTTTTTAAATTTGAAACAATTCCATAATTTGGCATACCAGCGACCTTTGACTGGCAGATTGAGAGAGATGGTGTGTTTGGGGTGAAGCAGCCTGTGATTACAGCTGTTGGGGAGTGTGACATGCTGCAGCAAGCCTCCTCCTGATTAGCACCCTGTCTACTGCTGACCTCTTATCCCAAGACGCCAGGCTGCATCATATTAACTCAACCCTCTCCATCAAAATGAAGACCTGAACAGAATAACCACACAATCCTCCAAACATCACTCCCTCACAGCAATGGAAAGATCTCTAAGAGTAAAAAGATCAAATATTGCAAAAACAATTCACACTTTTATCTACAGCAACTTTTTAGTGTATTGTTCATTGGTTTCTTTCTAAACATAGCTGAAACCTGCAGAACACTTATTTATTTACATTGATGGATTCATTCATTAGTGTTTTACGCCATGCTGAATGGTATTATTTTTTCTTTAAAAAGACAGTATTGCTACTCTCCAAACAAACTGCCCATAGCCAGAGGACAATTGACTTATATGTTACAGAAATTCCTTTCAATTTTCGAGAAGGAAAATATTTGTCCGTTAATATATATAAAATTCTATTTTTGTGGTTCATGGTAAGTAGGATATTACCAACTTGAATTTCGAGTAGGACTATTTTCAAAGCCTTCCCAAGAGCTTGATTCCAGTAACACAAGTGCCAGCTATACTACACAGGCTTACTGTTGCAGAATGGCAGGACTTAAACCATATAGTCATTTATCCCACAGCACTCCACATTTGTGTACCTACATGGTTTTTACATTTTTGCATTTAATTATGTGGTGGAATGATGGAAGTATATTGGAGTAGATATTCATGTATTGCCACCAACATCACTATGGCACCACATATAGTATACATTGCCAAGGAAGTCTGTAATTATACACACCTCTAACTGGGCGCTAGTGCTATTCAAATGTCCTACTCAAACAGAAGGGTACACATATCCAGTATGCCAGAAAGTCTATTGATAACTTAGGTAGAGCAGTTTTGGTCATTTCCATAGTCATCATTGAGGTAGGACTAGGATCTCGGACGAAATGCACCGGGCAAAAACAACTAATTCATCTATGTGTTTTCTAAAAATGGTCAAGTTATATACATGAATTCTGACCCCTAAAATATTAGTTAATTCTTGACGCATGGACGTTCACTTTCAAACATTTACAAGCTACATGTATAAATTGTTTGTTTGTTTAATTGGGGTTTAACGCCGTACTTAAGGTTATTTCAGTCACATGACTGCGTACCAGCCCAATGGGTGTATTCCAACAAAAGTTGACACTAGCACAACCAAGATATAAAGCGTTTACATAATGTTAGTGCTAAGTAAAGACAGCATTGCTACTCTTCAAACGAAACTGCCCTTAGCCAGAGGGCTTAATCCAGTATGGAGTTTTATTTATAAATGATAGAATAAAATAAAAATTCTGTCATTTAGAAAGCAAACATAAACAATATTTTCAAATTCAATAAATAATAAAAAAGAATGAATGAAGATAATTAGAGAGAAAAGTCATGGAAGAGTTCTATAAAAGCCATGTGTATGTGTGCCATAGTGAGGTCAGACATCTAAATGCCTTGATACAAGGGAGAAATAACTTTCTTGGATGCTCTGCTGGGGAACAATTCACTCCCACGAACTGTACTCTGTATTTTACACCATGCTCAAAGCTATTCTACTTATATATTTTGAATAAATGAAGAGAGAAAAATTTGCTTGCCTCCACCGGGATTCGAACCCGGGTATTCCACTTATATAGTTAGTTTACTTCTTAAAGTCTCCAACAACACAACACAAAATAATGTGACATGTTATATAAATACTTCTTGGGAAATTATAATGTGAAGTGTTATATAAATGTTTCTTGGGAAATTATAATGTGAAGTGTTATATAAATGTTTCTTGTTTCTTGGGAAATTATAATGTGAAGTGTTATAGTGTGAAGTAGACAATCCGTCGCCATATAAGTGAAATACCCTTGAGTATAACATTAAACTCCAATCAAACAAATAAACAATTTAATGACGTAATTAAGGCTGTTTCAGTCATATGACGGCCAGCTGAATGGCTAAGGGAAACCACCTTTGACGCCAATGGGAAGAAACAGAACAGGACAGTCAAGACAGGACAATCACAAGACCAGGTAAAACAGCATCAATAACAGATCGGCTTCTTGTTGCACCTTAGCTCTAAGAGCACCAGGGCAACCGGAAGGTCCCTCCAAGTTACCAAACTGCACAGCAATACAACACAATACGAAATTGAAACCCAGTGAACATAATGTTTCTGTTTGGTTTCTTCTTCAGAGGTAATAATTAGCGTTTTTTTATTGGCCTGATTTCAAATGACCTTTGACCGAATGCTCAAGAAGAGAGAAATGTTCTGATATTAGATAGGAGTTGTAACCTATTGGAAATCAAATCATTGTTCACTCTAATGTGAAGAGAAATTTTTGTTTCACCAACATATTGTTTCAGACACTTTTAACAAGTGATGAGGTATACCATGTTTTCTGATAACAGTTTAAAATGTCTACCAAATAAAAAACATGATCATATATTCCATGAAACTTATTAAGAAACACTTATTGACTCTCATCATGCAATTGTGTTTGTTTGCTTTTTTTTTTAGTTTTTTTTATCACTGATATTTTACTCTGTATAGGACGTTAAATCAGGTATAAGTCAAACATTGCTAATTATGTTGGTAAAGGAACCCTTCACACCTTCATACAAGCTGCTGGTGAGCTTCCTGTTGAGAGTTATTATACTGTGCTATTGTAGTATACATAGATCCTTCATTAAACCTTATTCGAATAGTGGGAGAGCTGGAAATAAAATGGCAAATTGATAGTTGGTCTTGTGATATCAGCTGAGAGCAGATTGCTGGAAGGGGCAGTGATCTGCTATCTCAAACCATACACATTACAGTTTACATAATTCCTCACCTCAATCAAAACGCCTGCCAACCACACAATACCACCACTAATAAAGAGTCCAATTAATGGGCTATTGGGTTACATGAGCTGGGGGCTAGAGCTCAAGAACGACAACAAGCAGGTAAAAATGAGTCATAACACAGGAGTTCTACCTGAGCAGACTAGCCTGCCTGTAATCAGTCCCCTATAGTAAGTGGAGCCCAACCCCAGGACAGGATTGAATGAATAACGGATTTATTCCTAAATTAATTCTCTGATCAGTTTTCACATGACTACTAGTGGTTGTTATTGTATGCTAGAAGTTGACTGCCTGCTAAATTACATTTCTACCTGACTGCTATTATATGTCCAGTCAATCAGCAATGGCTGAATAATGGTAATGTGACAACTACTACACCTTTCACGCATTACTCCGGGGTAGCCCCAGGCTGTATGGATCACTATACTAAGAGCCTATAATCTCTATATACTATAAACAGATCTTCTTGATTCACTTTTAGATTTCAGATTAACACAAAAAGTATCAACTTAAATAGATTATCACAGTCAAATAGTTGACACAAGATGGAATTATCAACTGAATGCAAACTGTGTTAGTGACAATATATTTTAATATGATTAATCATTTAGCTGTAATACATTTGTACAAATAAACATGTAAGGTGCCCTCTGGCTAAGGACAGCATGTACTCAGAATAGGTATGCCATCTTTAATAAGCAGTGAATGAACATTAATTTTATAATAGATTGGTTTCTTTGATTGGAGCTTAACACCATACTTAAGGTTATTTCACTCATGAAGATGAACAAGGGAACTCAAACCTGAGAATGGTACATCAGAGGAGAATAAGTAGTCTAATAACTGAACCATGGTCTCTGGCCCAGGGCATTAAAATATAACTCATATCAGTATTTGCTTAAATTGAAAACATATAATATAACACCTCCGATACTTCACTTGAAATAGTTTTTCTTTTTTACAATGTGTTTGTGACACCGCTTGAAAAGAGGAATATCCTAGCACCACATAAGACAGAAATGACAGCTACATGTACACATAACATTTATTCTCAGAACCATCCTGTTTGAACATGTCAATTCAAATCTGACTGGACAGTTATTGAGCAATAAATGGCTGATATAAATGATAAAAATAATATTGTTAATGGAGCTTTGAATACTACAGGGTTCTTCAAACGATGAAAGGAAAACCCAATAAGACAATTTGCTATTTGACCGGTACTTTATGATAATCACTCACATTTCTCTACAGAAAAAATTCTGAAGTCTATAAATATTTTTTATTCAATCAAAGGCAGTAAAACCTCAACTAAAAGCACAGACTTTATATTACAGTGTAACATGATAGGAACTTAACATCATCTACTCATAATGAAGCCAATTAGAGGATAAAAAGTCTCTGTATAAGATAAGCAAAGGAACTACTAGGAACAGAATCTAAGTATAGCAAAGATACTGGCCATATATAACTAGCAATGTTGAAATCAGGAGAAGCATAGCAAAGACAAATGTTCAAATGATGGTTGATGCAGAACAAGACACTATCAATTTTATGAATCTCTTTTTAGCCGGATTTTTAAGTATGGCGCTAGTAATAGGAGATACTGCTGTTCCAGCCTTGAAACGTCTCCCCCCGTGTCATGATCTCTCAACGTTTTCTTTCCCTTCAACAGTTGGCCTTATTCCCAGGCTTCTGGCAAAGAGTTTGTCTCAATAACATCGTGGTTTTGCTGTCTGTTTTCCGGCTACTCGAGGCGTCTTTGATCCGCTGCCAGCCACAGATCTCATCCTCAAGAACTGGTATAATTTGACTACAGCACCAACAGTTAAAAGTATCATCGCTTTCTCGTCAATGCCAAGAAAATTCTGATATTTTTTCTATCTTTCCATTTCTTGAACCACCAAAGCTGGATGATGAATCCCATTTTTTGTCGTTACTCAAATATAGATCTGTTAGCTGACCTATGTCTGAATGTCAGCCGTCAATACCACTCACATCAAACATGGGACAGCTAGGGCTTCCTCACAATGTGAAGACTTACTACAGACATACATATTATCATAACTTCAATAGCAGGGTTTCTGCCACAAGGTTTGCCAGTGACAACAATACTATTTAGTCTAAAAGACATGATTTTTCTCTAATCAGTGCGAGTTTAATATCGTACTTCTAGGAAACTGAATGAAATTTCAAAACATAACATTTTTTTATTTAATTATATATTTAAAAAAGTATATAAATTAGACAGTGTGCATAGAATAATTTGTTTATTTTAAATATCAGTAGCAACAAATTCAGACTTGTTAAACAATTTAGGATATATTCTAACAATGAGTGCAATGAGTACAAATTATTTTATAAAACACTACCAATCTCAGAATAGTTCAATACCATTCAGAATTAAAATGAAAGTCTTCTGCAGAAAGCTGAATATTTAACAAAGCTTGTACAATTTCAAATTCAACATCAAAATTATACAATATTCCAAGCAGGGATTTTTGAGAAATCATTCATTTTCAGGAATCATTTCTGATTTTGTATTCCTACACCTCGTCTCATGACTGAAATAACCATGTAACAATCTAATATCAAAGTATTTATTATCATAGAATATTTCAAAATATAAAACCATCAGCCAATACATGTATAAGTTTTTCTTCTAAGCATTTGGTTAAATGGAACGTTAATTTTTAACAAACTTTGAATGGTGATGATATCCACAAAACACTCGGCAAAGTTTAAAATTAACATAAAAAATACAGACAGAGGGTCACTAGTTTTATAAATAAAATTTAAGTTTACTTTTATCCTTATACTTTTAATGTTATTAAAATCACAACAAAAAATGGTAGACTGAATGTTTTTCTTCTATATTTTGGCTTGGATTGTTACTGCCAGTCATGATTGCCAATGGTTATAATAATATAGTGTCATGTCTAGAATATAAATGTGGAAAAAATATCTCAATAGTTCATGAAGAATAGAATTAGAATGAAGAGAAAAAGAAAAAAAGACTGTTCCATGCCATACCATGGTAACCTTACAATTCAATCTGTTGACTAGGAAAACATTCCCATCTAATGTAGTCATGGCAACATAACATCGTAGCCAGCAAGGAAAGGACTAATTATTAACTTTCCCGCTGTCTTTTTTATAGTTACCCATAATGCTCTATACACCTTGCTATTTTTCTCCTTAAGAAGTGTCAATTACCTACGCCGATAATTCCCCCGTTGGAATCGATAAATTATCGTTGGGTGCCCAGGTTTAATCCCCTCATTAAACAGCTTAGTGAGCGACAATGGAGGTTAATATAGACAGCAGCACTTTGGACGGAGAAATGTTAGATTCTACAGCAGCCACACAGGCTGCCTTTAGAAACTCTTTAACTCAATATAGTAGGGGATACAGTTCAGCCTGGTACATATTTACTGCCAACCTAATAACAACTTATTGGGTAACAATACATCCTATCAATCATAAAACACACACAACCTATCAGGCCATACCATAACCATCAACACAATTTATACACTTTTTTATATAACTGGCAGTCTGCAGATTAACAAGTAGAGACAGTCTAGTGTTAAGAAATCTGAAAGAATGAATACACGAGACATCTAAATTCAACCATGATATTTTAACCTCGACAGTTTTTCACTCTTACAAAAAATCTTACATTGTTAGTGTTAGATGGAACCCTAGGGGGTATCACATTAAAAATACTTCACAATCATCTGGCTCACCAAATGGCACATGTCTACCATTATCAGAGAAACATAGACATGTTGAAAATGCATTCATTCAAAATTTCAACAGCACATGTTTTATTTTGACAGCCAAGCCATAAAGACCTAAAGTTAAAAGTTTCATAGCTTTAATACTAAAACTTTATGAGCAGACCAGTTGTTAATATAATTTTATAAAGCTGTTTGTTGAAACTAGGCTTGTAACATATTTCAGTTGGTGGCCTGGTGGAACTAATGGCAGAGTTAACAGGATGTCAACCAGTCTGGAAGTATCAAAACAGTTGTTAGGAAATGAGCAGATTTTGACATGTTCTCTGGAGTTTTTTTCCCAACAGGTCACAGCTGTAGTTCTACAAACCCCACCCTTCAATGGGCTTCATATACTGTTACTCTTACTGTTATATACAAATTCACACAACAATACAATTTCCATGTCATATACTGCGATGAACTATGGTAGCACATGTTACTATGAAAATGCAGTGTTAGAAATAAAGGAATAGAATAGTGGAAATAAGGACTAGGAGTACTGGGTTAAGACAGCCAAGAAGAAACTAGAGCTTAGACACACAAGAGCCCCAATGTAACAGCTTGGTTGAGGTTTGTTGGATTTGTCATGTGTCTCAAAGGCACGGTTTCTCCTAGACAATGGAGTCATTTCAAGTGAGAAATAAAGACAAGTCAGAAGGTAGTCGCGTGTTTGAAGATTTTAACTCATCTATCATTTACATATGTGCTGCTTCTCATGATCCATCCCTTTTTAATTCTCATAAACAAGTCAGAACTATATGCTCATTATGCTTGAAAAACATGTGAAGATAAGACTCTTCCCGATAAGTATTTGTTTTACAGATTTGATAACAAAATTAAGTAGTAGATGTAACTTTAAGCCTGTAACAACCATTTCCTTCTTTAATAGACCAAAATAATGGACTCATTAGAAAATAGTATGACATGAGTTGGCAGCTTAATATATTTCCTGCAAGGAAGCAACAACTGAAAAGTGTTTGTGTTAGTATTTACATGTCTGACTTGATAATAAAAGTACAAATAATGTTTATTATTATACAGTTTTACCAATTTTACAAACCATTATATTTATTAAGTGAAATTTAACTCTTTTTTTTTAATATATATACATTTTTAAAAGGACAAATTCGAAAAGAATTATAAAGTTGTATTAAGAGAAATTAGCAAGCTAGAATGTTTTGGGTAAATATTTTAGGTGCAGTTTTGTCTAAAATTTTAATAAAGCTTGAAATTTTCCATTCAGTGTTGTTTATACACTCAGTTGGAATAAAATAAAAATTTGACGATGATAATAACGGCAATGTTTAGTGGGCAGTCTAGCAAGTGCAGCTGTTAAAGCTTCTATGCGAGCTTTTTACTAAGGATTTGTTGAGGCAGAACAGAGAATTATTCGCTGAAATGTCGGTTATGTTTGACATGGAACAGCTGTGTGAACATGGTCTTCCTTTATCTCTGTAAGCCAGGTTTCCCTTGCCCAGTATTTCCCTATCATGTTAACACTGGTCAGAAGTAGAAAGACCCCACCACCTCCTCACACTAACCATATAACTGACATACCAAAAACATAGATTGAATTCCGCAAATTTTGACAAATTTTGTAATCATTTATGTCATCTTTGTTAAACCATATTGTAGGATTTTATAAACAAAACATTTTGGATAGGATACACTGAGCAACATGAATCATTGTAAAATCTTTTTTGTAATTAATGTAGCACTGTAGTGTAACTTGTTGTTTCTCTCCTATGAATACGACTTTCCATGAATACCTGGTGTTGCATCAACAAAATAACAATAGCACAGACATCTGTCAGATAAAATGGTCAGCACGTTGAACATAGCATCAAGAACAAAAGCTGGTGTTAGATTATCAGCTAACTCTGAATTAGTCAACCAGAAAAAAATTTGTTTGTTTGATTGGGGTTTAACGCTGTACTTAAGGTTATTTCACGGACATGAGGATGTGCCAGCCTAATGGGTGAAGGAAACCACCCTTGACGACGCTGGCAGCAAACAAATAAAAGACCAGTGGTATGCAATGAAACAATACAAAGGCATTAACGGCATCATTGGACTGGTGTTGCCCTTTTACTATATGAGCACCAAGGCAATAGCAGCCACTCCCTCCCAACTACCCACTTTGAAAATTATAACAATGATAGCTTGCAGGAGAGGTAAATAGAACCTTAGACAAAATCTAAGAATTTATGTAAATACATGGATGTATAGGAAGGGTTATAGTGTAAATATAAGATGTTCAGGATAAAAAAAAAATCAATATTAAGAAAGCTGCTCATACATTCAGAAAAATATAGTGATGAAGTAAGACACCAATCATATTCTTAGACACAGTCACAGTTTCACTGGCCTGATCTTATCAACCTTTTAAGATCATTTAAAGCTGCTATCAAAACGAAATAAAAACAATCAGACTACTAAAAACATTTTTCACGCTAATTAAGTTTTGAAAAATATTTTTATTCCGATACGAACTATGGTGTGTTGAAATTTTAAAATAAACTCCGAGAAAAGTTTTTCCTGTCATTTTTGTTTACAATCTGTCTTTACCACAGAAATATCAAATGACTTGCATTACTGTCCATTTCACCAAATTTTTAAGTTTTCTACCCAATAATTAGTTGTTTTATAAGCTCATTAGTAATGGGTTTACTAAGTTTGTTATTTGATTTTTATGTGCAGAATTTAGGGAGAGCCATAGTTCCTCAGAATACAAGACCAATTTCTAGGACATGGTACTTCAATTTCTAGTACTTATTCTTGGATTTAACAATCTGGCCCATATACAGGGTACAGTTTGGACAATAACATCTTTATAAAAGGGTCCTTGGATAAATACATATTTGGGAAATAAGTTAACGCACAAGATTTATTGAGCTTTTTTGGCCATAGTCATTTTAAAGTTTAGCACATCTTAATATAATCTTTTCAGGGATGTCGGCAGTTACATACATCACAAGTTATAGAAAAAACCTCCACTGAAACATTATAAGTTAACTGATTTTATTCATAACAAATAATCTCAAGAATTGTAATCTTACCTTTGGCTAATCAGGTTCCAATTGTCTTGATGTCTATAGAGAGATAGGTACTTGTTGTCATCAGCCACGGCCAAATACTGTCCACTAGCCGACACAGCGGATGCCAAAATTCGATTGGAGCCCCCATGTTCATCAGAACTGTAAGGATAGCAGAAGTGATGATAAAGAATTAAGGAGGGTAGGTAATCCTGGGTTAATATTCCATGGACAGGGGCCCTAAAGATGAGGGTTTAGGCAGAGGTAGAAACTACCAGTGAACTGAGTCTAGCTGAAAGCCAGTCTGATCCAGGGTCTGATTCAACTTTGTGAAATTGGTCAATAAAAATGAATGATTAAGAAGTTTTTCACCACAATTATGTGATCGATGTGGAGTGACAATTGCACATTAGACCAAGGAGTCAATATTTCGACTGACAAAATTTCCCTGCCAATTCATCAGGGCCAGTTTTCAATACCATGCAAGTTTTATTGACTTGTGTAGCTGTGGCAGCCCTCATCTCATCAATACATCCATATCTTGATGTGGAGAAGCAGACTGAGTAGTATGTGAAACCTTAGTAACCCAGTCATGTCATCCCAGGATAATAAACAAAACAACCCACAACCAAATAAAGTTTACAAAACCATATCTCTTTATTAAACAGGATTATAAACAATTAATCTAACAGGGAGATCAAAGATAAACTCTCTATCTGTGGCAATAGATTTATACCTAACTAGCAAAACCTACACCTATTGTGAAAACATTGGGAGGCCTTTGGTTGAGGCTAGAATTCAATTTACAGCTTTTGTCCAGCCCATGAATAAAATCAATGTTGAGATTGACGTTAGGAAAGGTGCCGTGTACATAACAGAAGGCATCATGTTGCACGACAGCTACACGTAGCTTTTGCTCGGTCGATGAAAATATTAATAAGTTTGAGGACACAGAGTACAACGGCTGTGGCTTACACATGTTCAGGCAACCTTAAAAACCCTAATATCACAGAATCCACACAGAAAGAAGCAACTCAGAATTAAAATTTACAAACAGAAGATATTCTTAGTTCTCACATCTTGCCACTTTCTTATTTTTTAAAACATTTGTTTCTCATTAATAAAAAAAATTAATTATGTTTATATAAAAGATAAGAACACTCTCTTCATAAGATCTCACTAATTCATTAGTTACTCAAAATATTGACTGGTGTATAACACCATGCTCAAGGGCTTACTTATACTTATATTATAGCAGTGTACTCCAACACTCAACTGTAATATATGAAGTGTTTATGCCCTGTTGCTAAGACAAGACAGCATAGTTATGCTAGTGACACACTATCCTAACACAGCGGCCATAACTCAAATAATGACGAATATGTAATTGACAGGCTCCAGAATTCTACGCGGCAGTTTTTAATCTACACAAGAAAGCTTCAAAAAGAAAATTATACCACATTTCTAGAGTTAATCTTGGAATATTTGATTTATTTGTTTGATTAGGGCTTAATGTCACACTCAAGGGTATTTCACTTATATGACAACGGATTGTCCACTTCACACTGTTCCTTGCCTAATTACGGTGGAAAACCGAGAGGAAATCTCCTCGTGTGACTCCCTCATATACATGATGGTCGACAGACAGACCCTGTGAACCGTACATCAAAGTAGGATGAGTAAGCGCATACTCTTACCACTAAGCCACAGCTGCGGGACCTCGAACATTTGAATACTGTAAAATATTTTTGGATTTTGCAGTAAAATACAACATTGCTAAAATAAAACTTAACTTTTAATTAAGTTTAATCTTCCTACAATTTTTCTTTTTCTAAATACTAATAATTTCATTTTAAATTAACAAATGAAAGAATATTTTTTCTGAGATAAAATCCAATATGCTGAAAACAGTTGGCACAATTTCCTCAGTTATTACAACCTCTAACTTAGGGTGATGTGCTTCAAGTTAAGCCATACATGTTCTGTCATTTCATAGCAATGGAGGAACATTAACTTTCCAGCACAAATTAACACTTCAAATTTGATGGTGGTGTTAGTGTCTCAATTATTGTTAGGGTACTCGTTCGCCCATATAAGTGAAATACCCTTGAGCAATATAATCAATCCTCATTATACTTTTACTAAAACTCAGGATTGAAAGAGAGGGGAATACCTCAAGATCCCACACTGGTATTAGTTCAATCATTTAATGAAGGCCTGTGCTGTTGGGGAGAACTGACAGAACGTGGTCTGCCTATGGTTATGCAAACTTGTTTTAGGAGGACCGATTTATAGGTTTCCTAAATCGTTTGCAGTGTTGGTCTAAATTTGCATTTTGCTACTGATTTGGATAAATTTCGTCAATCAGATCATGAATGAAGTTTGTATTATAAAACCAATTTTGCTTTATTCTTCATAAATGCACAAATATGTATTTAAAAAATCAGCAAAGCAGCAGCAAATGCAAATGTTAGCTTATCACACAAAATTTTAGAGGACCGATTTAAAGGTTATGGTTGAAAAGATTACAGCACAGGCCTGTAAGGGGTTCTATAATTCTATCAGACTAACCTTCAGTTCATTTTGATCACTTAATTTCAATAAGATTTTAAGCTATGACATTTATTACAAAATTTAAAAAGGCTTTTGTTTCTTTTCTGGTTGGGGATTAACACCACCCCAGTAGTGCAGCCTGCCAGACGACTTGGTGAAGGAAACCACCCATCACTGGCAACAACCAATCACAATACAGAAGTCACAACACACAGTACAAAGATAACAAAAACAGATCAGCTTTATATTACCCCTTAGCTTCGAGAGCACTAGAGCAACAGGAAGTTCCCTCCACTCGCCTCCTTAATAAGGGAGATAAATCTATCAATTGTACTGTGATAACATGATTTTTGATAGGGTTTCTTTGGAATCTAAGATATACACTACGTTTGAACTTTCACATTCTAAAGATATGGTTATTTACAGCTAAAATCTATGGAAAACTATGTAAATACATCTTATTTCAGTTGTGATTAAAAACTGATCAAAATAATAATTAAAAAAGTCGGAATTCAGACTGGTTTTGGTCTTCAAAAAGATGTAGATTGATAACAGTATAAAAAAAAGACATCGTACATGTACGAATGAAGATAAACTATGACAACAATACCAGTTGGCCAATGGGTAAAAAATGAAAGATGAAAGCATTGATGGAAAAGGCAGGAACATCCTGTCATATATTATCACTGAACCTGACAAATTCTAACCACCTCTGATCATCTGTGATCTTGGTTATTTATCTTAATTTGTAAACTTTGTTATGCCAGCATGTGCGTCTTAAATCATGGGTCTATAATCAAGTAATTATTATTATAATATAATAAAATTTAAACAACTTCCACTTTAATTCTTACCATTTTGGTGAAAAAATAGCTCACACATTCACCCAAATTTAACATCTTTCTTTTTCCTAGTTGTGGAATTCCAATTGATAATGGTACAAAACATGAAAGTCTTTTTGAGTTTAGAAAATTTTCTTGCATCATTTGAATTAACCATTGTGAGCTAGGAGCAAGAATTCTTTAACTATCAACTGTGATATCCGTTTGAAAGGTAAAATTCTAAACCAACTCAATAGACTGTCACTATACAGGTAAATGGTATCAACATTACCTTAGGATTAAAACTGATGTATCGGTTTAATTGATCCCCAACTATTGCAGACTGTGTCTGATTGGTTGATTGATTTTACTATCTGGCTGCCTGTTGACTGATTGACTTATCAATACTTATTGATCTTCAATACCACAGTTGCTGTCAGTCAGAATTAATTAATGTAACATTTTAAAACACTGCATTCTCACCAAACCTTTCTCTGCGTCAAAAAACATCTATGACTGATATTTTGTTTAGGATAAGAATCATTAAGATAAGAGTGAATTATCACCATGCCTTTTTCTAAAGGATGTTTTGGAGCAGTCTCACACTACAGTAATCTCATGGCAAATATATCTTAATTAGACATTCAGAATATAATTTTTTTTAAACTATTATGTTATGGGTAATATTAAATTTGAGTATGGAAATCTTATATGTAGTTGATATGAAAGCAAAGCTTTCAATAGTTGATCAATTATTCAAAATAATTTTCACTTTTAATTTCAGTACTTCACTAAAATTATTTTAAACAATATTTTAAACAATTTATTAAAGTCTTAATTAAAGCATGTTTGCTATAGTTCCTATGTATATATGGTTTTTTTTTAAGTAACTTAAAACCAGACATATTGCATGAAAGAAGCTCATGTAAGCTGTGAATTAGGAAAACACACAGAATTTAACTCACTACATCCATTTAGCTATTAATTTATAATCAATAAATGTATTATTCATTTATTACTTAATTTCTAGGCAAATCAATCCCATCCTCATTCCTATAGATTTTTTTAAAAACTCGTAACAGCTATCAATTAGGAACAGACAAGATATAAATTAAATACATCCAATTTTAATTCTATTAGACCGACGTGACAAGAATGTTTGAATAAACTTTCTGTACAATAGACCGGACTAAATTCATTTAATAAAATTATCAAAAATTATTTGAAAGGAGATAAAAATTGAGAAGATGATTTATTATGGGACTGTCACAATGGGATCGAGTTTACTCACATTTTCTGGTTATTTGATTTATATAAAGACACTGTCTAAAAGAATGAAAAGATTGCAGTCTCCATACATTGAGAGTACCCAGGCTGTGCTGTATAAGGAGCAGTATGTGTGTGGCTGGCTATATGAAAACCACATAGTCAAGTGTTTAATCAAACTGCCCAATCATGAGTATTATAGGGACAGGATTAGGGACCATCTCTCTACTGAAATAAGACATGTAGAGCCATGGACCTACAGTTGTCAGTTAATGAACAAATGAGGTAACGAATCAATCAATGAACAAGCTAATGAGTGAAGGCATCCTGAACAAATGACCAAGAGAGCAAAAAAGGAAGTGAGAGCTTGCAAGGAAACTGGTAAAAAAAAAAACACAAGTAAATAAAAAATACAAAAATATATATATTTTTGAATAAATGAAGAGAGAAAAATTTGTTTGTATGTATAAAATATCTCTCTACAATAAAATAAAATAAAAATATATGAAAAAAGTTAGAACATCAAGTAACTTTTAACAATTCTCTCCATGTATACAATAGTGTTGTGTTACATACTTAAAGCCAGCTGGCATTGGGAGTATAATAGGTGTAGATCAGACAATATATGCCAACTGACTAAACCCCAAATATACCTCAACTCCTGCCTGATGAAATGTAAATTCAGTGGAATCCCACAAATAATTGCTCAATGTACAGCTGTTACTTTGTTACAATAGTAAACCCCTCAGCAGTTGGTATTTTTAGTATTCCCTAACAAACTAGCTAATACATATCATGGGCTGCTTATTCAAAGTGACATTATAGAAGACTACGTCGCACTTAAGGTAACTCATTGCACCCACATGACAGTGTGCTGGGTTCAATGGATGATGGAAACCCATGACACCATGTGGTGCAGTTAGACAGAGTTACTATGCTGGGTGTTACAACAGATCAAACTTACAGTTACCCTTTACCTTTTATTGAAATATTTGGATCAACATTTCTAGATTTGTTGAAAGTTTACTTTCATTTGTTAGCTTGGCATATGTAGTATACACCTTACTTTTTCACTGATACGACTAGAGCCCAATAAGGAAGGGTAACACCCTCACACGACATGAGTAATAGATAACATGACCCATTACATGGTGATTTAAGATAGAACTTTATTTTGAAACCTACCATCAACCAACTACAGGCATGTTTGTTTGAGGTTAATGAAGTACTCAAGGCTATTTGAATTTCACTTTTAAGACTGATTTTTCAGTTCTCACTTCATAAAACCCACCTCTACAATTGACAGGGTCGACACGGGGACCTAAACCCTGTGAGCTGTACATCAAGCTAGATCAGTAGTGACACCTGCTAAACCCTAAGCCGTCAAGTATTTTGCTGTGTGGGAATTAATCTTCCTACAGTGGTAATTAAGAAACTTTGACTACTTGAAACATACTGCCATTAGCAAGACATTTTGTATTTACAATGGAAACATTTTTGATAAAAAAGAAGTGTATCCCCATGACACAGAATACACAGGATAGAAGTTGTTTCTGTCAGATTGTCTCAGTCTTTCTATTCAATAAATAGCTGTAGACAAAATATGTATTTCCGTTACAGAACATGACGTCAGTTAGTGAGAGAGCCTCAGAAGCTAACAGCAAACAGAGCCTGGTAGAGCCCTGGCTTTTATCAATAAAACAAGTCTTAAAAACTGACAAAAGATTAAAACCGAAATCCTCTTGAATACAGTTATTGATTTGGGGCTTACGTAAACACTTATTGAACTGGTAGTTGTACATGTAATGATGAATATGACAGAAAATGTCACTAGAACACTCCTCAAACAATACCCTAGTTAGAAACAATCCTCTCTGAAACTCTACCAAACAAATGACAACTTCTATGCAGTATTTTTAGATCTAGCCTGTTGTTGAGTGTGGAAAGAGTTGAAGTTTATTTGGTCTTTTTTATCCATTCCATTCTTCTTGAAAACATTTAGAAGGGAAAAAGGTTTTGGATAGACAACAAATGCCAGCTGCAGTTCCTATTTAGACATTTCCATATTCTCCCACCTATTTATCGTGGACTTGCAATGGCTGTAAAGGTACGTAGCGTATGCTTTATGTCACAGACAGCCAATTGACGTAAATCTATTGAAGGTAAGGAACAAAGCCTTTGGTCTGACATATAATGTACTTCAATTGGCCAGTAACTAAGAGATTGTTCCACCCTAGGCAACAAGCAGCCAATCAATAGCAGTTATACACTATAACACTACAGTCCATTTTAAACAGCAAAAAATGATTACAGACTCAAAACAACTCTTTAAAATAAAATATTACAGAAACCCAATACAAATGTCTTGGAGAAAAAAAAATAAACAAATAAAAAATAGCAATAAACCAGTTGTATTTTTTTCTCTTCACATTAACTGGCATTACAAAATGACACGAATGTTGTTGGCATGAAAATCCAGCAAGAAATCTTGGGGAAAAGGCTGCAAGAAAACAAGGCTATCATTAGATGCATTTAGCAAATGATACCTAAATGATTAACAGATTGTCTGATAGATTTTACACCATGCTCAAGAGTTAAAACACAAATATTTATACTGATATGCTCTGAGCTTCAGAGTGGCATCTGGACTGACAAGTCTGACCAGACATAACTGATCAATAAACTGTAATCAATTAGACCATGAAGCATGTAATAAGAAGGTGATTCATGATCAACGAGCAGACTAGTCAATATAAAACACAATACAGTACTTTTTTACCAACAAACAAATTAACAGTAGTTGGTCATAATAAAGAAATGAACTAAACTGAATGAAATTAAGATTGAAGAGTTTGACCCTACAAAAAATATCAATCAACTGATTTATTGATAGGTGTTTTATGTCTTGCTCAATGTTGTTTCACAGTGTATAAGGACAATAATTGACACTCACTGTCAAACACATAAAATGTCAAGGATTTTGCTATGTTGGAAAATTAATCTTCCTCCAGTGCAAACAAACTAACCTAAGCTAGAGAAGTATTACAGACAAAAGCTTGGTTTCAAATATCGCATACAATAGTTTATGAGAGTAACATTATTGTTGTTGATGTAAGATGTGACAATTCAACATTTGTAAGCTTGTCAAGGTGAAACTAGAATCCTGTCTGCCTCTTCTGCACTCAACAAGACATAAACCAGACATGTACAACTCACAATTTTATTTTTCTTCAAATTTTATAAAAGTAGGCCAGCACAAAGCCTTCAGCTCTTCTCGCTAGTTTTCTGTTAACCATGGCCCACATGGTCAGTGTGAGATCATACCAGGTGTCGCGGGCATTCCTCCACTCCTTTACAGCCTGCTTAACGAACCTCCCCAATTAACCGGCACTTACTATTAATATCACAATCATTAGTCTTATTCATATTATTTCAGAGTATGTTGGCGTCCAATGAAAAACCTATATCCTCTGCTGATCATCAGCATTCAAACTGACAAGATAATTCACAGTTATGAAAAGGGTACAATAAACTGTTAACCAATTGAACATAAAAGTGTGCAGATTCAGCATGATCTTATTCATGTCTGATGTAAATTATGTGTATAATGTATCGAAACCAAAAACCTAGGTCTCAATAAAAAGCTAAAATGAAATGAAGAACATGTTAAAAACAGGATGCATGGTCTATACAACATTATTTTTAACGATATTACAACTTCCTTGTCATTAAGTCACATAATGCAATGTTTCTTATTCTCTTTTCATATATAATTATATTATGATTGACAATATGTAGTTGTATTTAAATTTTTTTCTTTAACAAAAAGAGATAGTTTGATAAAAAAATTTACAAAAGATTTCCAATAGCAAATGGCAACAGACTGTTGGATATACACATTTTTATTATACTCCTCCACACACGAGGCAGTCCTTCCTCTAGTGGAACAGAGGCGAGGCAGTCCTTCCTCTAGTGGAGAGGAGAGGCAGTCCTTGCTACAGTGGAGAGGAGAGGCAGCTCTGCCTCTAGTGGATCAGCGGCGAGACAGTCCTTCCTCTAGTGGATCAGAGGTGAGGCAGTCCTTCCTCTAGTGGATAAGAGGCGATGCAGTCCTTCGTCTAGTGGACAGGAGAAGCAGTCCTTCCCCTAGTGAATCAGTTTTGTTTGTTTGTTTGATTGGGGTTTAACGTCGTACTCCCTAATGGATCAGAGGCGAGGCAGTCCTTCCGCTAGTGGATCACAGGCAAGACAGTCCTTTCCCTAGTGAATTAGAGGCGAAGCAGTCCTTCCCCAAGTGGATCAGAGACGAGGCAGTCCTTCCCCTAGTAGATCAGAGGCGAGGCAGTCCTTCCCCTATTGGATCAGAGGCGAGGCAGTCCTTCCCCTAGTGAATTAGAGGCGAGGCAGTCCTTCCCCTAGTGGATCAGAGGCGAGGCAGTCCTTCCCCTAGTGGATCAGAGGCAAAGCAGTCCTTTCCCTAGTGGATCAGAGGCTAGACAGGCCTTGCCCTAGTGGATCACAGGCAAGGCAGTCCTTCCCCTAGTGGATCAGAGCAGACAGCCACACAAGACCACCCTTGATTCTCAATTAGTAGTAGTTAGATTATTTACAGGTTAACACTCCAAACCAATTCACCTTAAAGTTCACTTATTGATCACCCATCAAAATCACCATTTAGCCAATAAGCAAATTGATTTAATGGTTTTACACAAGGTAATTGACCTCAACAGTTATCAACATTCCACTTCAGAACAAATCAATACACTTCCATGCAAACCATAACATCAAAATAAATCCACAATGATAATGCTAGTTCAGAAAGGGCTATTTCTACCAGTATGGATAATCATAAGTAATGGATTAATTAAACATAAAATAAGATTCCAGAAAAAAGTGGAGTTGTTCTTAATGTGATAAATGGTAGATGAAATTTGCAAAGTAATTCGACTCAAATGACAGTGGAACTTTCGTGCAGAGAACCATATCCTGCATCAGGTACAGTGTTTGCTCAAGAAGCCAAAATCTGCAGACTTCAATGGCAACCAACAATGAAAAGACAACACAATTAAGACATAAAACAAAGATGCTACACTTGATATGCTTTGTGTTGCCTCTTATTCTTAACTTTGAGAGTTAAAAGGAAACACCTGTAAAATTTTTGGTCTGTTGTCGACTTGCCATAATATTAAATAAAGCGAATTGTGTTAAATTATAACAAACAATTATGTTTCAATTAATATTATATCAGGCACCAAAATGCCAGCAGTAATTGCTGTCCACCTAGACCACTCACCCACCAGGCCTTCTAGACGAGAGCACAGGCCTTATTTTTTCACGCGAACCATCGTTCAGGTTACATGGAGGTTACACCAACGGTAATTCATGCGAATGGTCACCATTCACACAAACTTAAGACCATTTTAGCCTATACAGGGTGTCTACACTGTATGTACTATACAAGCTATAGCTACACAAGGATTCTCCTACGTTGTCAGAAACATTTGTTCTGTTAGACTGACCATACTCTAAGTTTATTAAAGTATGAACCATTTTTTGCTTCACTTAGGACGTAAATTTGAAGGAAAAAAACAATTTTTTTGACTAACTAAAAGTGCAACAGAGACCAATAAACAGCGCGAAATAGAAAACCTAGGGCTGTGACCTGGTTGGCTGGCTCCGGCTCTACAACCAATCAAAAGCACCGTTAGGCTCTATGGTCATCTTAAGCTATATCTCAACTCATGTTGTTGAAAGCATTGACAGTTCACAATACACGAAACCCTACTGAATTAATTTGGATAACTTTGTTAAAAGTTTGCTTAACTGCACCCCATGTGCTTTGCTTTGTTTGCCCTGATAATGACCGGATTAACTCTTTGTCTTGATGAAGACATGCACAGTTTAATTTACCACAAGCTATGCAACAACAACAACACTGTATTATGAAAGTAGCGTCTTGTTTTAAAACCCACCCACAGAGTATTCCCAGGTCAGTCTACTGGTTATAAAGACTTTATTTGTAAATGACCTTTAATTAAAATTGGTAAAGAAGGATTGGTGCCAGTTATAACCGTTACGCGGTATATCGTGGCACATTAGGCCTATAGAGTAATTACGCTGTATATTTATGTAAGCTATATACAAGGATCGTTCATGCAAATTCTTTTCAAGTAACAGAACGATAGGTTACGTGGGTTTAAATTCATGCGAGCGGTAGATTGGTTACGCAGCATTTAGACAAAATAAGGCCTGTGAGCACCAGGGCACCCAAAAGCTTGTGCGAATAGTATTTTGGAAAATTTTTTTTACAAAATAACTAATTATTAAAAATCATCATTATGAAGAAATTGAAGAAAACTCTTACAGATGGTTAAAGTCTAAATAGTCATGACTTTGCAATTAGCAGGTAAGCTGCATACTAAATAAACCATTAATTTTTCTTAAAAAATTGTACCTAAGTAAAACATTGAAAAATTGGAAATGTGATGACAAATGATGTACATGTAGCTTCTGTGTTATATGATAAGATGTTTTATGTCATTCATTTGTTCATGTCATAATGGAAACAAAGGTATATGACGTAGAAACATTCCAAGCATAATGACAAAATGTAGAAACAAAAGTGTTTTAACATGGTACTTAAAATTATTTTAAAACATTTAAGTGTCAGTTTAACAGAGTGGATTACACTAAATATATTTAACATTGTACACTTGAACTGGTTTTTGTGTTAATTCTTTTCACAAAACCTATCACATCAGTCTGATTTTAGGTTTCTGTCTGATTTTAGGGTTATTCTCTTAATATTATTTTATAAGCCAATACCTTTCGTTGTAATCTGTGAGACAATTGCAGTGTTGGTCAGATAGAGATGTTAATCTTTGACCAATAACAATCAACTACTCTATCCAACATAAGTAAATGAACAGGTGTTTTACCATTAACACTTAACATTTGATCACATTAACTGTTTAGGTCCATTGTGTGTGTAGGAGGCCCCTTGTGGGGTTTCCCCTTTTGGTAGGCCAGCTAATCATCCAACAGTTTAACCCAGGAGTTCACTAACACATTATAAACCAACTGTTACCAAGTGGATTAACCAGTATGTAGAGAGATACCCATGGTGTCCACAGTTAACACTTTCAACATGTAACAGTTGGCTCACTCAATAGATTAAATTATTTGACCCTTCAGTCGGAATAGAACAGAGTTCATCACTACCATACAAGCTATCACTCTGTTAACAAAACTACATTGCAAGATTGGCTTTTAACAATCAACAAGGTATAAGAAGCTGAAAATAGCAGGTTTTCGTTGAATTATAATAATATAAAAAAAATTAAATTTAAAATTGAAACGATATTTTAACTAGTTGCAGGCAAATTACATTAATGATTCATTTAAATTAATTGACAAATATCATAACAGCATTTGGCGAGTACAAGAAACAGTATAAAAAAGGAACAAAACAAATAAGATTGTTCTTAAGAAATAGTGTCTTGGAAACAAAGGAAAACTGGATTATCTCCCTTACCCTTCTGTCTTGTTACAGATGGCCTCCTGAAGTTCCGTTTTCTTTGACTTCACCTCAAGCTCTTGATAATCACAGGAACTGAAATTTCATAATTAAACTCAATTATTTGCTTTAATGTATACCACACCATTCACAAACACCTGTGCCAGAATATAAATGAAAGTGTAAATAATTAAATTTATAAGTATATAGGCCTAGAAAATACACTGAACAGACATTCATTTTGACGGAAAGTACAGAGAGAATTGTCTAAAAAGAAGATGAACATCTGTATCTAGATCTAGAAGGTGAAGGTTGACACTCTGATAGAACTTCAATACATATAATTTATTCTGTAGAAGAAGTTATATACAATTTTTTTACTTTGTACGTGTCTATATATTTGTTATAGTACATATAATGTTTTTGCAAAATGACGTTTGGAGGATTCGTAAAAATTTATTGAGCACATATACTTTATGCGCGCTTATATTTGGTGCAGAGGAATTGGCCTCAAGTTTCGGTTTGCGAGAAATCGATATCCATGAATGAATTCCTCTGCTCGTAGAAATCACACGAACAGTTAGCGTAAGTTTGGAAGGCATATCCAACATTCTCAGTGGTGACTTTCATCACAACACGTGGTTTTGATTGAATCAAAAATCACACCGTCCGCTAAGCTTTTAGTTTGTTTTTGCGGATGTAGAAATCTGCATACAAACTGTTGACAAATTCAACTGATGTTGGGCATCATTTGACACTTTAAAACATTTACCCAAGTTGAAAAACGCCTATTTTGTTTCCGCTGGTACACACAACTTGTCGACCTGACCGAATCAGAGTCGCCATGTTGGATATTGACAGACGGTCGGAGGGTCGCTTATGGCTTCATGTACACAAATCATCTTTCAACTTAGCCGACCTAAAATAGCAGCATAACTCATTAATCCATTGCGGAGTATTTGATTAATAATTGTGCCAGCCTAACGGGAACTATTTCATCCAGTACAGTTACATGGCACCTAAATTAGGTCAAGGTGTTGTGTTTTTCTAATGATGTAGGGGGCATTGTTTGTGTTTGTCTATCCTCTCAACATGGGCTAAGTCTTCCAGCTTGCTGATTGGTCGGCCGCTGAAGTGTATGATAATTACTCAGGTGCATAATAAATGCTGTAGTCGGTGGAAGCATGCGGCTCGGCAAGATGACTGCCAACACTTGACTAGCTTCATTTGAAAGTTTCTTTCCAGCCGCAACAGCTGTGCCAAATATATAGGATCCGTCCGCCAAAATGGAAAGGTTTTACATGTCGAGGGAGGCGGTGGTCAAATTTATGGGTTCGTGTTTTTTAAGTAATTTTTACTTCATTGAGATCTAATTTTTTCTTCTTTACTTTTACAAAAGTTACAACTGTCAAAGTTAATGGGCACATTTATGGAGTTGTCAATTTTGTACTGAATGTATATTTAACTTTACGCAGTAGTTTTAAGTTGACATTTAATACGTCGCCTTTTAATATGTATATGACATTGGCTCTGAAAGGAGCTTTGATAAAGATTTTAATTCAATAACTGTTATGAAGTATATATATTGCGATATGCTTAATGATTTTATCGTCAGCTAAATCCGTCTATGAAACGAACATTTTATTAAGAATACTTATGTCTGGTCTATATTTGTTCATATGAAACAAAACAAATTTAAGTTGACATTTGTCAGTAATTAACTTTGTCAGCTTTTTTTTTTTTGGCTTCTAACTAACCGTTTCCGTTACAGTTGAAAATGAATTATATATCAAATTCGTTGAAAATTTTATATTTAAGCCTATATGTACATGGCCACGTCAAATTATTATCTTGTTCTATAGCCATTTCATTTTTTTAAAATAATTTAAACACACTTGAGACTCTGTGTTCCTCTCTCCAACTGTAGAAACGGTTTTAATGCAGATAATTATTAAGTCATGTGCGACATTAAAATTAAGTACCATAAAATCGACTTGTGCATGCTTATTAAAATTACTTATATAAGAGTAAATTACTTCCCATAAGTTTAAGTAGGTATTTTGCTAAATTGAGAACAGTTTGCGTAAATGACGTCAATAGAAATGTGCTATGTAGTCCCATAATCCAGAAACGAATTTGAACGCTTCTTACATGTATAGGCAAACTTGTTTAATATTTTAATTACTAAATTTAATCTACGTTCATTTTAATATATTCTTAATTTGTGTGGATTTTCATAAATGCAACTTTGATTAATTTCTTAAGCCGTATTAAAGAGCGGCACGCGACTGTCGCGAGTGATAAATGTATGTGAGCGTCTTAAGGGATTTTTATAGCGGCCTGTGTTCTGTTATCTGTGAGTGTACGTAGAGTGTCAACCTCTCAGAGCACATGCCAATCAACTAGCGCATGCGCTTCGCCAGTATCTCTGATGCGCAGAGGCCGAGTGCGCAGGTCTGAGGGTTACAGCTGTCTAAACATGGAGGCTGCACTGAGATACAGAACACTGGTGGTTCCCAAGCGTACGTAATATCGGCTTCCTTAACTCCACGAACCAACCAGAAAGAAGCTATCAAACGTTACTGTAAGTGACAGTTTATCATTGTGCTTTGTTTGATCGGTTTCGATTATAGGAATGACGATGGAAAACATGGGAGAACTCGGCGATCAGCAGATGAGCGATTCCAGTAGCGTGCCGCCAGCACCGCCTGCCAGTCACTCAGACTATGTTCCCAGCCCGCACGATCTCTCACCAACTATCTCTTCTCGCTCTAGTGGGGCTATAGCAGTCAGTGTGGCTAGTATGATTGACAATACGGAGTTCCGTTCCCAAATGGGCGATGCTACATATCAGACACTAAATGGACGGATGAGTCCAGGTTACAGCCCAAACAACAGTTACGCTACACTTACGCCCTTACAACCACTGCCACCCATCTCTACAGTGTCAGAAAAATTCAGTCATGGCCCTTCAAATGTAAGCGGAAGTTTCACACTTATGCAGAACCCAGCTAATGGCTTGGGTATGGACATGAACTCATATCGTTACTCTGATAAAAACATTGCCTCGCTGGGTATGAGTATGGGACCTACAGCTCTTACTTCAACGCCAATGACAATGATGACAAACGGATATCAGCATCAAGCCTTGGGAGCATATGGTTACGGTCAAAATGGTCTCCCTTCTCCTAAACTTGAACATAAAATACCAGTACAAATGATGTCTCCTGTATCATATGATGCATATTCACGTAGCCTGGCTCCCCGAGGGTTACATTCACCCAACCCTATGATGAGTACATCTCTAAATGGCCTCCATGGCCAGACACCAACTGCAGCGTCCCCACAAAGTCATGGGAGTTTGAGTCCACACAGAGATGGCAGGGCTACTACCTCAGATTTACAGGCCAAGGGACAAGAATTGGAAGAAATCAACACAAAAGAGTTAGCTCAGAAGATAAGTAGTGAGCTCAAAAGATACAGTATCCCACAGGCTGTTTTTGCCCAAAGGGTACTATGTCGAAGTCAAGGGACTCTCAGTGATCTATTGCGGAACCCCAAACCATGGAGTAAACTGAAATCGGGCAGAGAGACGTTCCGCAGAATGTGGAAATGGTTACAGGAACCTGAATTTCAGAGAATGTCCGCATTAAGATTAGCAGGTAAGGATCTTTTAGATTTCATTCTTTTCTGTTTTACAGATTATCTACATTCAAATGTTGGTTTCCTTTGTTATCTCTTATTTGACATTTTGTTTGCCTAGTTGAACCATTACATAGAGGCTATATTCTGCTGATCAGTGTGTTTGATGTTCTAAAAATAGATGTGAATGTGATCAATGTTTCTAATTTTGTATATGGAGAAAGAATTGTATGAACACAAAGTGTCAGTTTCATGTTGATTGAAATGTTGCCATATTTATGAGGGATACATGTTTGCCATTATTAAAACATGTTTCCAGTTTCAGCAATGTTGCTTATTATTGGATACTATTTATTTGACAACATAGTTGCAAAGTTGACCTATATTATGTGACTGAGTACCATGTCATGCACCATGTCTATAAATAGATTAAACTATTATCAAGTAGCCTCCAATATTGGACCAGAAATTAGAGGAAGTGCATAAAGAAGTGGACATGGTTAACCTACTGTTCGCAGGTTTTATTCAATCAATGCCACTGTCTTATTTCTGATCAAATTAATTTCACATAATGTTATTTTAAGCACTCAGCCAATAACCCATAATTATACATGGACTATATGACTTTAAGCCTGAGAAGATGTAGTTGACCTGATCCAGCTTGGCTTCCCTCATGTGACCTTAATTTTATACATATTTTTTTTTGTGGATTTTTGTTTTTCATTGTGTTTTGCACTGACAACATTTCTATTCTATGGATTTGTTTGTATTTATAATCCAGTAAAATGTTGAACATTTGTACTGATTAGACAATATACACTAGATATACAAAACTGATATAAACATGTCATGTGGAAAAACATTTGTAGACAGATCAAGCAAAATAAACTGTTTTTATTGCAAAAAAAAAAACCCAATTGTGTGAACTGATTTCAAATGGATATTGTTGAAGTGATTTAAATATTATTGTGATAAATAGGCTGAATATTTGGAGAAATACAATATTTTATAAGTGTAAACAATGGATTGTGCATGTTATTTAAAGTGCCCATACAGAGAATATACAAGTCTCATGCATTTGTGTGATAAAGCAGATTGTACTCACACACTACTACCAGCAATCCGTATAATTTGACATAAATCAATTGAAACCATTGTTAGGTGACATTAATTGCTTCACAGTTGTTATGGAAATGTTTATTATGGTCGGCTAAATTAATTCATGTATTTTGCTGCTTTCTTTTATGCGATGAAAAGCGTTGTGCAAGTTTGAGAATCCAGAGAGGGACATTTCTATGGCTCCACTGGAAATACCATCTTTTTTTCCTGCATATCTAATACTCTGTTTTTATCTCTCTTTAATTTTAAGTATAGGTATTAGGCCTGTCAATTAATGCCAGCTAAGCTCATGGATGCCATGCAAACTCATGTGCAGCTATTGAAGCATTTTTGGTTTAAACAGTATTTTTATTTCACCAAAATGAAAAGGGTATTGGTGTACAGGCTCATTGCCTATATTAACACCGCTCCCGAACACTGAATTATCCTAGAAGAATTTTTAAACTGTGTCTTTTTAGCAATGCAACTTATTTTGAGATAGAATTAATCAAATGTGACAATTTTATTGTCTATTTGACTCATTTTTCTTGAAAAGAACTTAAATAAGATACAACACTGATAAATAGTTTATGGAGGTATATAGATACAAATTGTGGTGATATATATTTCTAAAAACTTATCACAATGACACAGGAGTTGTGATATTACACAATGCTATGCTAGTGAGATTTTACATATTTAATTATTTATGTGTGTGTCTTTTTTTCTACTGATGAATTTATCAAATATAGCAATAAATGAGAATATTGCATTTTTTGATATGTTTTAATTTTGCATTGTTGAAGTCAGTGATATAATTATAGTGTTTTCCCTGTCATGAATGACATGACCTATATATGTTGATATTAAATGGTAGACAAAGTGTACAGCATTATTCATTTTTTATTGATGTTTCATTTTGTACTAAAAGCTATTCAGCTTTACATTGGTAAACATTATAAAATGGCACTGTATTTTGCAAAGTGGGAAGTTGACTTATTGACATGCAGTAAGTTGCCACACCCTGATACAGTGTAGGGGAAAAAATAGTTAGCCTCATTAGAAATTTACAACAAACTCATTGTTTGTACATGAACTCCCACCAACACATACCTGGCCCTCCCTTCTATAACCAATCTATATTACCTAACATGTAAAATTGTCTTTCTCTATAATAAAATTAATATACATATATATTACCTCAACAGATTTAAGGTATAGCACATAGCCTGCTTTATATACTATGGTGTTGTTGTAGCTATATTACTTAAAGTGAAATGTACAATGTTGTAGAAGGTTTGACTGTTTGTTTGATGTATGGTGTATATATGGCCATACAGTGTGGGTACTACAGTCTACTGTGCATGACTGTGATTTCCTCAAATTGAATGACGTTGATAAGAAACGGACCATCGCTAGCTGTTACTATGGTTATTGTAGAGGAGCTGATTTTAAGGAGTAGGACCTAGAAGAGCTTGGAGCAATCACAAAGCCTTCAGGGATTTCTCCAGCAGCCCAAAATGTCAGCCAGAAAGAGCCATGGCTGCCCCTATAGCATCGCCTTGGTAATTGGAAAATTAAATGTTATGGGACCACCAAGTCAGGGAAATGTTCTTTGATATATAATGTTAAACTATATACCAGTGTCGGATGGGATATATAAGGAACATTTGTTCTTTCAACAGTATTCCTGACTTGTTTCACTAAAGTATTCTTTATGAATTTACACACTTAAATATTATGAAATCTGTAAGGAAAAATTCAAAGAACCCTACAGATAAATTATGATAATTATATATCGTGAGTTCAGAATTATTTAAATATTCATGGAGAGTTATTTTATGTTCAATGTACCCTTTTGGGTTTCAAATGTCAAGTGCTTTGGAAGGGATGAGTGTGCAAGAAGATGGAGTCGGGTTATTTTTCGAGAGGTTGTATGAGAGTTGATTGAGAATTTCTAGTCAACATGCCTGGCCATTCATGAGGATAGTTGACATTGTATGCTGCAGTGTTGTGCCTATTTGTTCCACTTCGCCTGGCATACAGATTTGGGAAAACTACCCTGTGCTCCCATTCTGATTAAGCTCACAGAATATGCAGAATTGTGGATGGATGGTGGCTTACTGTCGCCGTCACTGGCCAGGCATACAAACCATGTTCAATCTGAGATGACCCCTCCCTCCCTGGACGTGATGAGTCAGGGTCCCACTGACCACCAAATTTTAATTCCGTTCCGGCCATCTTGAATATCTCATGATCTCAATGTGATTTCTCACAGCCTAGTAACGTCATGCTTTGAGGTTTTAAACCAAATCTCATAAAGTTATGTCAATTTTAAATATTTTAACTCAGACATGCGTCTGGGTAATTTGTTTAAAGAAAAAAGTTTTATGCTTGTTACCAGTAGCGATAGTAAATATTATTATTCTGTAGTTTTGAGACATGCGCTTGAGAATAATTTCAACGTTCTTCAGAATGTGTGGTGTGTCTCAAAGAGATAGTGGGATTTCTGTCAAAATGTGGAGATGTTGTGGAATGACCAATAGTGGTCTCTCTGATTCATTACCGCTGACAATAATACTACATGGTGGTTGACTGAAATTTTGGGAGCATATACTCTGATATTAAAAGTAACCCTACTTTACTAGAGAAAACTGCAGCTGTCTGATTAATTGTTTGTTTATTTGGTTGGGGTTCAATGTCGTACTTAATGTTATTTCACTCAAATGTTGGCCTGCAAGCCCAATAGGTGAAGGAAACCACCTCCGACGTCACTAAGACAAGACAAGACAATCATAGGATGTAATACAATGACATCACAAACAGATTGGTTTCATGTTGCCCCTTAGCTCTGAGAGCACCAGGGCAACCGGAAGCTCTCTCCCAACCCTCCATGTTGTCTCAACTTGTCTGATTAAAGCAGCATTGACATTTTTCTTAGATCTTTCTATAGATGTATACTTTCCAAAATTAGCCACAGTGATGTTGATTTACAATTAGAACTGATGAATCATCTCTTGTTCTAGATAACCTCACAGAGATAAGTTTTTTAGTTGATCTTAATCTTGAGTTGCTATTGGTAAATTGCAAAAATCTTAAGAATTGCCATTAACATTTGACATGGAGTGGAAAATCTAAAATATATATAATGGTCATTTTGATGTGAAGATAAGATGTTTTCTTTTAATTTTCTGTACACTTTAATAGACCTACTAGGACAGAATTTATTGAGGCCTGGTGACATTTATGGATTAAAAATGGACATTAGTGTGGCAGTTGTAGTGAGACATTATCACCACCTGAGCAGTAAAAAAGCCCATCTTATTAATACCCCATTGTATGAATTATTGAAGAGCTCCGTTGATACTAACCTAACCAGACATTTATTACAATTGCTGAATGCATTTTACAGTTTTGTCATATGTATTGCACAGTACAAATAAACAGGCAACTCAGTAACAATATAAAGTATGGACAGCCCTTGTGTTTACTAGGAAGACATTGTGTTGAGTTAACAGACAATGGTGCTGGGTATAGTGAGACTGTTAGCTGAATCTCTGGTGAAGAGAATAACTTGTGTTCCATAGGAGCTGTAAGCCAGTGTAATTTCCTAATTGCTTGCTGGAGTCAGGCTTACAGTACATGTATGCTGTGGAAGAGGGGTAGATGTTGGTAGGGGGGAGGGGCTCGTTATAAGCTCCCGATTGTGTCACATTCTACTCACTAATTAGACAGCTCAATTCTAGATGCAGTGATAATGTTATTGTTCATCAGACAGACATTACTTTCTGCATCTCTAATTTCGACAATATAAGAAAATTAGTTAAGTAGCATACATAAAAAAAAGTACTTCTGTAGATTGTTTTTTATAATTTATAAATTATTTTGTATGGTCAGTTAAAGGGGCAAAAATGGCATTCTGGTTACGGATAGCCATTGGTATAGAAAATAAGCTTCAATTGCTGCAAAATTGTGGAAGTAGATTGCTTGATAATTGAAAATGAAATGATCAATTTGTGTTCACAGTTTTGGCTAGCATATAAAAATCCTGAGTAGTCTTGTGTTTGTATTAAGCTCTGACCATTATTATTGCTGCATTTGCTATGCTTTGTTATTTTATAATTTTGTAGCTTTTATAGATATTACAACCTTCAGTGCTTTGTAATTGTGTGTGCACATCCCCATGTAAAAATGTGTGTGTTTGCTTCATGTTGTTGTTGCTATCGTGGCTGTAGTTTTTTTTATATTTTTTAAGTTTTGCTATTTTTTTGTCTCTTTTTAGCGATGAACCATAAACCCCTTCCAGACTCCCCAATGGCACTCTCTGACGTAGGTATGTAGTACTTCCTGTTTCTGTTGCTCTGTGTTAGACCTATTAGTGCATTGTTTAGTGTTTTTTATCTCGTTTCTTTAGCACATGCTATTAAATGGTAGTAAAAAAATTCATGAATTATTTGTGTTATGTCAGATAAACCTGTAAACTGCCATGTGTACATATATTACATGTAAGTCCGGTTTTAACCCTTGGGTTAAGCTTATTGACTTATTGTAGTTTAGATAATGACAATTAAGTTATTAAATTTTGAAAGAAAATGAAATTGGAGTTGTGGGATAAGAAAGGGTTTTGTTGCAGTTTGTTTTGATGTTACTTTCTAATAGGGCCTGCTGCCATGGCTTAGTGGTAGCGTGTGCGCTTACTAATTCTACTTCGATTTACCGTTCACAGAATCGAGTCCGTCTGTCAACCACCAGGTACATGAGTGAGTCACAAAATGTGGCTCTGGCAATTGCGGGGGTGGTTTTTATGAGGTTTTCCACCGTAATTAGGCAAGGAGCAGTGTGAAGTGGACAATCAGTCATCATATATAGTGAAATACCCTTGAGTATGACATTAAAGTAAAACCCCAATCAAACAAACTTTCCAATAGTTAATGAAGTCTTGGTTTGTCTCTCACATGTATTACTGCCACAATAGTTCTGTGTTTTTGCACAATATTTTCTCTTCAGATTCTCTTTGATGTTTTGAGGTTCTATCTCCCAATTACACATTCACCCATAATAAAGAGTAAAACACTGGCTGACTTATCACTAATGATATAGTATACCTTAGTTAGTAGAGCTTAAACAGGTAGAACAAAGGACAAAGAGGGAACACTGTGTATAGGTGTTACTGGAGCATAAGCAGCTGTACTATCAACACCTGAGAACTAGCCTAATCAGATCTATAGCACTAGGAGTAGGGCTGGGTTGGGGTGTCTGGGTGTGTTTGCTTCTATGCTTTGTAGTGGGGGTGGGGTGAGAGGGTATTCGGGGTGAGAGAGAACAAGCAGCTGGAATACAACACCTGATTTTGTATCCCCATTCAGTGAATAACAGTTAATGCACACAGTATAAAGAGTCCTGTTTGCATGAGATATGCTGGGGCTTTTAAGAACTGTATAGGGCACCCGTTTCAGATTTTTGGACCCTCCAATCCCCAGCTCACATTGACTAGTGTTGTAAAGTAATTGTCGTATAGGTATAGTGGCATATTCCCAGCCCAAGGTAATGTCTTGTTGACAGCCTGCCATGTACTGGATGATAATAGATAGGCATTGTTTATGTGCCTTTCTCCCTCTTTCTACCTGTCCTTTGTTAGGCTATATATTGCCAGGTGTAGTACTGTGTTATCAGCAGGAAAATTCACCTGGCTTTATGGGAAACATTAAATATCCCTTGTGATATTCTAGATTGGTCCTGGTAGGCAAGTAATAAATTGCCTTCCCAGAATCATCGTGTGGCATCTAGACACAATTCTCTATTATAAGAAACAGTAGCGCTGATTTAACCTTAGACATAAATGTTTATCAGATGTACACGTATTACAATTGTTATTCTGTTTTCCTGGTAAAATGACCTGGAACTGTGTGGTAAAGACAAAATGAGCAGTCAGTATTTGATTTAGAGTATAAACAGTTTATCTTGTTGTACTTTTTGTTATCATGCCAGAAGTAAGATTTTCTGAAGTTAGTGATACAGTATATTGGAAGGTTTTACCTCATTTTTGATATTCACCTTTTTCTTTGTATTATTTCATAGATATATCATCTTAATATTAGTATATACATTTTACTTCTTTAATTGTCATACGGTTAGTTTCCCTTGTTGATTTAGAGTTGTTTGGTAATTAAAATAACATATTTCATTTAAGGTGTGATAATGAATTCAATTGCAAGGTACAGTCATACTTAACGACCACCACAATTGCCCTTTCTTCCTAGCTGCTATTTAGCAGACATAGAGCCCTTTCTTCGCCTATAGTCTTTGTGTGTCTGCGTTTGTCCTGTACACCTCATATAGTTACATAATAACACAGGAAAGGGAAAGGGATAAGGTTGTTTGTGAGACAGAACACTTCAGCCAAGCGATACCCAACCAAATTAAAACATGTAGTAGAAACAAACTGAGAGTGGGTTACACAACCCTTTTATTATGTTGATTTAATAAAACAACACAAGCTCATTCACATACAGAAGTAAGCCAATTGGCTGTCAAACAATGAACTGTAACCTTATATGTGATTACATATGTGTCTGCTTGTTAGATGCATTCATAAAAATGCAGTTTTGTCTTCGGAAAATGATACACGAATATTGAAATGTAATGGTAATTGAAGTAGTATAAATGTGCTAAAACAGAACAGGATTTAGTCGTTCGCCTGTCAACATATCTTATCTTTATATAGATATCACTATAATACTTGTTACAGTGTTTTAAACTTTGAACTGTATTTTATAGCCATGTCTGCTTTAGACATATTTGAGTTGTTAACTAAATCTGTTCAGTTTGGACTTGCAGTTTACTCACTTCTCGCAGCTTTTAGCACATAGCAAACACAAGGAAATCCAGCTTTTGAAATTCCATATAAACATTAAGTTAGGTCATAAGGGCTCAGTAATCTTCCCTTTAACCCAAAGTAAGTGATAAGTTATTGCCTTCATTGTGCCCATAGCACATTTTAAAAGATTAGAGACCAGCTCATTTATTATTGCCAGACACCAGTCTCTGTCTCAGTTACTATTAGGCCTTTCTCTATGTATGATTAAAGTAACATTGCACACATCAATTATAAAATATTACAATAGACTTTTGAATAAACATTTAAACGTCTGTCTAATTAAACAAATTTATCAGAAGATAACTTTACCATAACTAATCTGACAAATTCAGTCTTGAATGAAGCAATATCTGGCCTTACCTTCAACTAGTTAACATTATCCCTTAGTTAAAAATCTTCTTTCCAGTTACCATTTTCCCAACAACAACTCCCTTATTTTAGTTGAGTTTATTGTTTCAGTAGCTATAACCCATGGTATTGTTGTCTCTATTAACCCATACTTACCCAGGAAGATAATGTGTCTGGGTTGTTTAATGGTCTATTTGGTTTATATGAGCAGTGAGCTCCCAATCCATCTTACACAAAACTCTGTAGTGACTAAATTAGAACATTGGCCTTATTTTGGTCATGTTTTTATTTGTGGAAAGCCAGGGAATTGACCGAGCATTGTCTGTCTGACTAGATTACAAGAAATCAATGGCTATGAGCCTTTGTGAATGGGCGCTTCTAATTGACTAACAGTTCTCCCATCAAGATCAATCATTTCATCAATATTCCTATACAGGTTAACAGTACGGTGTTAATACGAGCACATCAGGTGTAATATATCCCCACTACTCTCACACCTGTCAGAATAAACCACTACCAATATGCTCTGATTGATTTCTCTACACTTAAGGCCAATTTGTTATGTAACTTGGTAAGATTAGGGTTCTGGCTCTCCAGTCTTTTCCTCCACATGGAGTGTCACAGCTTTTAACTAATTGGTAATATTGTGCCTCAACTATTTTACCTACTCTTGTCCATTTATTGTATAATCAGGTAAAACTTTTGAGGTATTGATATTTGTAGTGGGTAATATTTCCTAAAAGTGTTTATCTAGTACAGTTACGGCTGAAGTGTGAGTTTGTTTGTTTATCTAGCCAAGGGCGCTGATGCTTTACTGTTTAAAAAGACTGCCAGTGTTAGCGCTAGTGGTATAAACACAGGATAGCTTTGTTGTCTGTTTTACTAGTGGACAAATTTTAAGTTCCAAAACCTAAAATTATTTTGATTTTAATATCTTACTAGTGTGGTAATTAAACAGAATCTATATTCTGGCAATATAACTGTTGTTTTATTCATTATATGAGGTGTACTTTGAGTTACTGGTGTGGTACATCTAATAAGATGATAATAAGATAATACTGGATTTTAAATACAAGACTATGAGTCTAACGAATCCAGTTTGTCTGCTTAGGAAATTGAGATTTTCTAGCTGTGTCCATGAGTTAGGGATGCTAATAGTTTGACAGGTTGTGAACATGTATAAGGCTGACTCAGGTCGCTGTTTAATAATGTAGCGTACCTGGAAGGCGTTGCCACCTTGTTACCCTGAGGCGCGTGCTCCACACCTATGCCAGAACAATAGAAGCTGTCTGCTTCATTGACTCCCTTCAGCTTGAGCTCAACTCAACTGGTCAGCCTTGCCTACCTGAGCTCTAGCTTAATGAGATTATTATGTTGATGATGGTAGCCATGAAAGGCAGGTTAATATTGGCACAATTAGATATGGAGGCAGCTCTGTAACAACCACACCTAATATCCATTACTTCTTCCATGCTCATTCTACCTTCAGTTCCTCTCTATGCTATTTCTCAATTTGAAGGCTGGTCTTATTCATTTGTTGCCATCTTCTTCCATATGCCTGTACAAATCTGAAATAATTTCCAACAATGAATCTGTTTGCAATTCTAGTATAATGTAACATAGATTTGCTGAGTGTAAAGTTGAAATGTATATTTTCTTCACTGATCAAAAGATGTAATTGGAAATCTTTCTATAAGATATTCCTCATATATATATTCACTATGGGTCAGCTTGCATTGTTGATATGGACCCACTTGATCTTCGTGTGGTTCAGATTTGAGGGAATGGAGGGAGATGGAGATAAAATTTCTGTGACTGTCCATTTATTCAGTTTTATCTGAGTGGTAGAGTAATGGAATCAGGGCTGATATTAGGTTAGGACAGATCCGAGACTTCTACATGTAATACTCCTCTCTTTCAAGCAGACTGACCTGCTAGCACATTTTGTCTTTGATGGTAGGGAAGCTGAAGCCCTGCTGTGATAGGAACGTTACCCCGAGGGATTTGGCTTCTCCATTTATACCGGTGGTCTCCCAGTAACGGCTTTACTGTGTTCTCTCAGAAGATGTAGGGCTTCTACACCTTGGTCTCTCTTCACTTGTCTCCACTGAAGGCAGACAATATGCTTTGTGGTGCACAGTCAGTTCAAACATTTCTGACCGCCACTTTGGTCAGCCTGGGTTTGGTTGGCGGGCTCCCCAAACATTGCCTGTATGATAGACTGGATGCCTGTGTGCCCTGTGGCAGCTCTCCTATTGTGGGAACAGCAATTATTAGCATCCTTACATGGTCAACTAAGCTGGTTTTCTTGAAAAGGGAAAATAACAGTTAGGCTATACTATGTATGTGTTCACACGATCTTCTTATTGACTCTACAGCAGTATAATTACTGGAGAAAAAGTTTAAAGTAGAATGTGTAAATTGGTGTAGAGGAGAAATTGTAGATGACGGGCTCTAGTTTCAGCAGTTTGTGTTTCCATTGCTATCCTCACTCTCTATCATTATTTATCACCGGCTAGTTTGTTCTATATGCTATCCGCTCAGCTCTTTATCCTCGCTCTGATAAATGCACAACTGTTTTCTCTTGTATGCGTATTAGGGTAGTGGGGGATTGAATGTGTAACAGGGAGAGAGAAAACGGTCTAATTGAACTGACTAACCTCTCTAATGGAGTCCCACACAAGAGACTAGTTACCCTCTTTTCAGTTTCTCCCTACAACAATATGCGTGAGAATGTAGAAATCTGGCCACTGATTGTACACACCCTCTGCACCGACAACTGGCTTTTAAGTAATTTAGGACTCTTCACGAGAAATTGAAATGTTTCCCCTTCACAAAATAATAGCTTTTAATTTGGCCACTGCCATGTGAGTAATTGTCTCCATGGCAACACTAGAGTCGTGTATTAATTATGGAGGATGAAGCATACAATGGCAGTATGGCTGGTGTTATCTGACAACATCAACATTCTACCTCTCTATCTCTCTTACTACAACTCCTTCTTTTTGTTCAGCTGGTCACTCATGCCGGCTGTTTCCACATTATTGTTACTACCCCTCATATACCACTACTGTGGAGCTGTGAGATGGATAGATTGTAGCCCACGCTTCTGCTGGCATGTCACGTATAGATACAATAATCTGTAGTTTAACAGTTTTCCTGTAGTGCCTGGTGTTTTGACACAAGTAAAGTGCAAACCATCACAATAAATTATTTTATAGAAGCTAATTGATATAGGTCTCTCCATAGGGTTATTGTGTTGGGTTCTTGTATCCTAAAGTCACCCTCTCCCCTTTACACAATGAGGCAGGGGTAGAAAACAGCTGGTCTGCTCACTAACAAGTTACAGTTGTAGGTTAATTATGCCTGTCTCAGTGTTTGTGGATGAATAATGAATTTGAAATGTTTGAAAACATGTGACAGGCCTGCTGCCCTACGTTGTCCCACAAACAGATTTGCTGAGTAAGAAACCTGAAATTTACTGTTATTAAATGTAAAGAAAAGGTCTATTTTACAAGAATATATGTTTGTTACCAGATTTCAATTGAAATACAAGTAAATGAAATCAATAATTCATTATGACATCACTACAGCACTAAAATTGTTTTTTATTTGGAAGAACACAGTTGATTTTTAGTACAATGAATTAATACTATAGAAAGGTAATCACTAAATAAAACGTTATATCTGTACATATGCTCGGGTACATGTATTTACCTTGCCTTCATCCTCTTGCATATTAGGTTTTTCACATTCATGTTTACATTGAAGTGTAATTATTTAATATGACAATCCCTCAACAGAAAACTGATAAATCTGTCGGAAAATTAAATTAATTGTATTTTATTAAACACAGTTTTCTTTGTTGCCAAATTCATTTGTTTCCCTCAATATAACTTGGTTTGGAGCTATATCTCCCCCTCACTGTTTAATTGGGAATGACCACTGACTAGTAATGTAGAAGGCAGTGTTAGTTTGAACAGCAGCGTATGCTATAGTTAGCTCAGACTGACGTCACTGAAGGGTGTGTGCCTGCGTCAGCATTAAATATCATCTGACAAGCCACCCATATAGGCAGTGATTATACCAGCCAACTCCACTACTCTAAACTGTGTATATTCTGCTGAAATACATGTACACATGCAATACATTTTTATATGTGGATAAATGCTTGCATGATGAATCCATGTTGTTAGATCCCTTGGTGGCACATCAGTTTTATAGGAAAGGGCTTTCTACAATGTTCAATAACATGAACTGTAGGCTCCCTGAAAGAGAAAACAAAAGGCTTTGAGATGTGGTGTGATAGGCAGCCATAAATTCTGTGTCTAGTAAAATGTGAGTTATGATTTGTTGAGGCGGAGATATGGGTTGATAAGAGATTTAACTGGAGTCTCTTGCTGTTTTTGCTGAAGGTGATTGTTTGTTTGAGTCCATACAGGATCATTGCCACTAGTTCAGGCAGCACGGTTACATGCCCAGCTCCTAAGAGCGGACTTGTTAAGAATTTTCTCTTCACGTTTTGTGCTGATCTCTGATGACGGAGACTGGCTGATCAAACCGTGGTGTATCCATGGAGGGCTTCATACACAGGCTGACACTGTTTGTTCTCTACTCATCTTCAATCACTTGAATTCTAACAGAGACACAGCCATCCACATGCTGCCATCCCCCTCAGACAAAACATTCCTACTGCACCAGTCCATGCTTACTCCCAATAAAACAAATCACACTACAAAAATAAAATGGGTTAGGCAGGCATCTAGTGAACTGTATTCTTGGGTTTTTAACAGTTTAGGATGTGAAAGATACATGTATACTCAAGAGTTCCATTGATCAGTTTGGTATAATACACAAGGAGTTTTTGGGGGTTACACTACTTGTGTATTATACATTCAAAATATATATACATTATTACGTAAAAGATGTGCACCTACTTTAAAGTGACAAACTAGAAATTTTAAGGAAAAATCAATTTAACAAAAGTACTTTTTTTAAATAACAGACATATGTACATAATGATATAATTTAGTTCAAGATAAATTTTAAAAAAACTGACCCAAGATTGTTATATATTTCTAAAGATTAATGACACCTGCTTAGATATAAATTCATATATTTTTATTGTAGAAAAAGCAAATCGTGCTTGCCTCCATTTGAACTCGTGTCTCTGGAAAGTAGGGCCATCGCTCTAACCAACTGAACTACATACCAATATAATTATAAGGAGTCAATATACATTGAAGATGTAATACAGGTGGAGACAAGCACTATTTTGTTTCTCTACAATAAAAATATATAATACTATTATCATGTACATAGTTGATATGTATAACAAAATGCAGAGTTCTTGATCTTATATAACATACATTACTCCAGATACATACTTCAATTGTTTTTATTAGATTGAATAGTCATAAAACAGTATACCTGCAAAATAAGGTGTCACTGTCACCAATGATATGTGTAGTAAAAGATTATATTTGAATGATGATTGGTTGTTTAGTGTTAAGTGTGGACGATTCTCTTAGGACCAATTACATGGTGTCCTGCTAAACTTGCTGTTCTAGGGGAATCTTCTCAGATAGCATTAGCTTTATTGATTTTCCATTTTCTGATTTAATTCCATAATATTGGAGAAACAAGCTGAGCAATGCCCCTGTGACAATTTCCCCTAGTCCAGGTTAAGGTTATATGACCTCTGGGAGGGGCCTTCTCAGTTACCACTTCTTTATCATCAGTGGATGACTACTTTATTACAAACATACAGTTCTTGTTTTTCATATTAAACAATTGTTTCTCAAGCACACATGACATGCACTCCTTCTGTTATTTGGTGTACATTTTTATGCTGCATGAAATTATTTTACCTAAGGGAAAATTTGTAATGAGTTTGATTGGCATTTAAGAAGGAATATATGAACAAAATAAAAAGAGTAACTAAAGTTCATGGACTAGAATTTTATCCGATATTAATTCATCTGTACAAGGATTGGTAAAATGTGTTTTGGAACAACAGTCTGTGACATATTAAGTGTTGTAATTGAATTAACCATAACCCTGTAAACGACAACCATTTCCACAGATAAAGATGATAGCACAGCTAAAATTTTAACCCATGTATATAATATGTAATAATCAAGCACATTAGTTTAAAATATTTGATAGATATAAAAATGCTAATGTTGTCTCATCAGCATTCTGCTAAATGGACAGTCTTTTTGTTGTGTTTTTAAAGCTAATCTCTGAGTGTAATATTTTGTTTACATTAGAGCTGAAAGAAATATTTACATTAACTTGGGAATACTAAATTATTGAATAATGGAATAGTAAAATTACCATCTGGCTATTGGTTACAATGTTACGACCCTCTGGTGTCTGTGTTTATTTTTTCAGAGAGGCTGCTAGTTTATCCAGTGTCAGGATTAGTGTTGTATTGTACTGGTTCTAACATTAACCAGATGTTGTGTGTTATAATTGTCCCTTCTGACTTTCATACAGGGAGCTGTTCACTCCATAGCCTCTATACCTCAGTGGGTCACCTGTAATTAGCGGTCTTTGATCTCTTATTGAACATAGGTAATCTGTTGAAAGTAGTTAGAAGATTCCCAGCAGATGGTGTGTGTTTAACATTACAACATGTTGGCTTATATTCACTGGTAACAGGACAGGTGTGGGGTGGGTTGAGGGGTGGGAATGTTAGCGCTTTCACCTAATATTGAATAGGTGCTAGTTATCAGAAACACCAACAAGAAGCTGCAATGTTCAATGGTTTAGTCTTTCTCTCGATGTACCTCTTCATACATAAACTATTTGTGTACTATTTCTTACTTTCTTTGATTATGTTGTTTATTGTTTATATATTTTGTTTCTGTACTGTCACTATGACATATCCCGTGTTTGGTTATGAAAGTTTTTCTTTTGGAAGAATTGATATTTGGTGTGCTCAATTATGAAAATTTATGTAGTAGTACTTCATTTTACTTATTATATATATATTATTTTTCTGAATTATTTCTCTTTATTCTCAAATTTCATAACTTGTTTTTGTTGTCTTAAGTTGTTGTACTCTTTGTTTTATTTCAGTGCTTTCTCTCCTGTCCTTTTCAGCCATGTCAGTGTGAAAACTGACAGTTGTTTATCCTGTCAGTGTGTTTTCACCTGTTCGAACTGTCACCGTCCATGTTGTTGTCAGTACAGGTATACAGTTTTACTTTGGGAATGTTTTTCCTGAACACCCTAACATAGCCTTACTGACCAACCTTGCTAATCGGCCTTGATCATTCTCCTAGCATGTTTTGTTTCTAACTTGTTTCCTGAACTTTCAGATTTTGGTCTTTGTGCTGAATAATGCCTCCATATACAGTTATTAAATACTAAACCTTTTGTTGCTATTTTATCATTGATACTGGGTAGTAACCGTAACAAGTTACATATATCATCCGCATGGTGTGTGCTTGGTGATCGCGGACAGTATAAGCCTGAGCATTTGACCTGTTCATCAGACTAACCAAATGAGATGATCCTACCACTAACACATTAATTAGTGCATGAGGGCTGATTACTTACTTACTTACTATTTATTTCCCATATTTATTCACCTACATATGATAGTCTTACCCATATTTGTAACGGAATTGTGTAAATCAATTCAATAACAACATAAACGCTATTGTCACTCTTGAATATGATATATGTTACCCATAACAACTCAACATAAAGATCCAATTCGAACTGTAAGAGTATAGAACATGAAACAATTCATTGGTTATGAATTATTCTACGTAACATCTTTGTGCCGGCATGATATATTTTTAAACTACCGTACAATTTTGATTTTAATATGTTTATCAGTTTACATGTTAAGTTTTAACCATTCTATATTGGGACCATTGGAATTCCTGTATTGCCTATTCCAATGAACGCCCCGATATAATTTGTGAGGCTTTATCCATATCCTGCTTGAGACTGACTAAGGGAGATCACCGCGTGTGTTGTTCGTGTCAGAGCTTGGTTGACATGCCCCCAGAGCGGCACAACCCTTAATTAACCCTGCCGAGCTAAAGCAGGCCAGCCAATCATGCATGAGTTGGCAAGCTGTCGAAAACTCTAAGCGAAAGCCTTGCGACTGGGCTCTAGAGATCCCCTTACTGTTACAGCTGACAGGGCATGAACGCTCTCTTATTAAAGACTCGTATTTCTAACCAGTTAGAAACATGGACTAGACCCAAAATCTACTATTTGCCTTTGTCTTTCATCCAATTTTGTGTTAAGTCACAATGGCCAAAAAAACTGTACATCGTTTAAAATTGAATCCGTCTTAGAAACCTCTCGGTTTTCTTTCCAAGATACAAACTTCTGTGATTCAATATTGCTGTGTTTGAAAAAAGGAAGCTATGACCTTGGGCTTCCCCTCATTCAGCATATGTAGTTACTCATGTGCTTTGTTTTCTTGTAATTCCTGTTTCATATCGTACTATAACAGTAGTGAAATACTTTCGAGGGCAGTGCTGTTCTTCCATTAATTATCATGTTATGAATGAGCTAAGGAGTGTTTGCATACAAACTCTCACAAAAGTCCAAATTTCTTATATTAAGATTAATGTACTAACAAATAACAATTAAATACATTGAGAAGAAAAAAATAACAATAATCAGCCCTCCATTATTCACAGTATCTGTTAAACTTCTGTCCACAAAAGTCTTGCCACAAAGTCGGATCTATCTGTGAGGCTTGGACATTTTTCAATACACACCTGGTAGTGGGGGTGTCACGCCTGGTGGTGGGATGCCACGCCTGGTGGTGGGGTGCCACGCCTGATGGTGGGATGCCACGCCTGGGGTTTATTGGTTAGCCTGTCAGAATACTGATCCACCTCTTAAAAATCAACCTGCAGTTTATGTGACAGTCACACAAGGGACTTCAGCAATCACAGGAGTGGGTTTTCAAAGATTTCGGTCTTCCACCATTTTAAAGCAAAACAAAGTCAGAATAGAACAGGCTGTTATCATTTAAATGAAATACCTTTGAGTAAGACGTTAAACCCCGGTCAAGCAAAGATTTAACGTCTGAGTTTGATAGATCTGGTCAGTTGCTAGTCTCCTGCAAGCAGACACATCCTAGGATTTTTGTTTGAATTAGTCTAATAACTCAGTCTAGATAACCATCTTAGGAAAAACTCAAATTTCATCTTTATAACTCATTATCTCATCTACCTCAACCCTGATTAACAGCATGTTGCTAACACTAAAAACATATATGATCTTTCTATAGATTTAATTCTATTTTATTTATTCAAAGTAAAATTAAAAGTTGTGATTTATTTAGAATTTAAAATATATTTGGAAATATGAAACAATGATATGTCTACAATGATAGACAATTATTATATTTATTGAGTATCCCTATGTGGGCAAAAATAAACAGAAACAATAAATATGTCTATGGGCAGTCAAAATATTAATGTTGATCTGGAATTTCATGCGAAAATTGTGTGACGTGTGGTTGAATACTTTAATATCAATTTTATATCCCAGAAAGATATGGTTTTGTCAAAGTACAGACCCAGGGTCCTGATGGAGGTCAACTCTGGACAGGTAAGGGCATGATGGACTGTTCAATGACTCAATCAGTTATATTCCCAATAGATGCCGTTGTATGTTCAATGTATTACTCCTATTCAGCAGGAGGCATAGCCATAACTAGGGTTTCCTGGAGTAGACTATTCATCTTCATAATCTTGAATACTCCTTGATGGATTAAAACCTCTTGCTTGCCAAGTTATTGTGTTATTTTAAAGATGTTAAGAATTTCACTTCATTTGTTGTCATTAACTATTAATGTCTGTAACAACGTTGGTTTGTGCCCTAGAAAGGGTGACTCAATAATGTCTATTGTCAAGATGATTCTCTCATGATACATGTATCACCATACTGTTCTGGTGGCCACTTCACAAGATGTTTATAGACGGTTATTTGCCTTGGTATTTATTAGATGGTTTGATTAATGGCTGAGTAGAATCCTTCTTACACTCGCCCATGGAATTTAGTTCCGTATTATTAAGCAGCTGGCAGTTAGCAGTGTTAAGAAGCAAGCAGCGCGGGTAAAAACAAAGTATCCCAAATGACTTAAAGTGAATAGGAAGCAGAAAAAACTATCTAAGTTGTAGAAGGATCAATAGGTTAATGTTCAGACATATATCTTAACAGACATTGGGATTTTTTTTAATGGCTGCATACCAAAGAAAAACGAAAGGTTTATTTTTGTTAATGTTTTTCTGTTAATCGTCTTCTGCAAGTGCATACACCTATATTTCCTGGATTCAATTAGGACATAATTTTTCACTTGATAATTTTCTAAATTTAGTTGAGTCCTCTTGAATGAACTGTGGCCAGATCTTGAAGCTTCAAATCTCTGGGGATAATACTGGTAGACAATGTTGAATCAGAAGGCGAGGAGCGTGGAATGGAGTACGTTAAGCTATGGTTATACTGTTGGTTTCTGACCAGAGATTGAAAAGAGCCTGTCACTTGTGACGAGTGCGCACCACCAAGTCTCCAAGAGTTAATTCAAGGAATGTGCTCTATGGAAACAACACTGAGTCACCTGCTATAAACTAGACTGTGTTCTTAGTGTGCTACTAATTGCTAATTGCGTTCCTACCTTTTTTTTTTTACTTAATAAAGGAACTAAAAAGTCAAGTCGACTTGCACTCGCCTACAATTAGTTTGCTTTTGTATTGACACTTATGTGGCTATTTGAGGTTAAGTTAAAATTTTATTATCACAGGCTGAAAATGTTTCTCGAAATGAGTAGTTAGTTTGACATCCGTTTCAAGGTTGATCTGGTTGAATGAGACAGTTTGTGTTATTTAGATTAAGAGGTGTTGTTTGAGTAAATGAGTGTCGCCGCCTGCGAGTAAAGTCTATGGACAAGTCTCTGGTGTCAGTACACAGCTGACCCATCAGGCCCCAGTGTACAATTAGTCTTAACACTAATTACATTGACTTAGGCGCTTTGTGTGTGTGAACTGAACAGAGAGGGGGGACCAGATCCAGTCTTTCGAAGCACTTGTCAGTTTGGATATAACTCTGATATTTATTCTGTGAATCAACATCCCTGGTCAAAAGTGTCTCCCTCACACACACACACACACACAAACAGACAGTTTCTCTCATTGCTTATCATCCTACGCTATAAACTGTCAAACTAGCCAGATTCAAGTCCTCTAAATGTGGTCTTTTATATCTCATTAGTGTAAAAATGTTTAAATAGACATCTATTTCTAATCCATGATTCACATTGACCCCAGTGTATATTTTGAAAATAATTACTGGAGCCAGACTTTGTCATTTAAATTCATAAAAGGTAACGCTGACAATAACTGACTGGCAAACAAATTGCAATAATGTTTGTAAATAATAAACACAAAGAATAAATTTTAGAGCTCTTGTGAATAGTATGGGACAGTGGAAAAAATTCTTTAGAATTTTGCCCCGTTAAATGTTTTTTTCCATTGATGAGTTAAAGAATTTTTAAGGACCATTCTGGTAGCATTTTGCCCCTTAACCCCTATTATTTCAACCCATGGTTAGCAAAGTAATTTTGATGGGAACAGTTTATGTAAGAAGAGAAATCACATCAAATCTCAAAGGCTCCCCAGTGTGTCAACCATGGCTGTTTGTTAGAGATGGGAATACTACACTTGATGTGGCTTGTTCTAATTTAGACCTCCTCCTCTTCCATAACTTGTCTGCGGGGATTTACAAGGAGAGAGACATGGAGTAAGAGTTGAACCCTATCTCCTACCTTGTCCTCATCATCAACACTAACAAACCTAATATTTCTAGAGTATTGGAGGTAGGTGCTGAAGGGGAGTGTATTGGGGTGTTGTTGAGCTATGTCAGATGTCATGGCTTCTGTCGTCCTGAGAATTGTCTCTGGTGTGTGAGAGATGTTCTGATTTCTATCATACAGATCAATAGGGGCATACTTTCAATCATTTTACCGGCGGTGCAGGCCTTTAACTCAGATCAACTGCACAAATCAAATTAGTTGTACAAGTGCCAGAGAAAGTGTCATCAAATGCTGGGTTTAGTTTTTGGCCAGCCATTGGCACCCCCTACAGCTGTCAGGGGACATAAAGGAACTGGGTAATGGTGAGCACTTGCTCCTGAGCACACATAGCCCCAGTTCCGCCACAAGCTTTATTCTCAGAATTTTGCAATTTTTCTAAGGTTGACTTTGCCAAGTGTGTGTGTTTACCCTGCCTCTCTGAAGCAGCCAGTGACTTTGAGGTTGGACTCATTTCCTCTATTCTGATTGGCCGGGTCATGCACAGTCCTGTCTTATACTGACAGTCTGCAGACACTTCACCCACTCTTCCCAGAATGCCGCTAGAGATACTCTTTTCACTTCAAACAACAAAACATCAAAGCCAGTAGAAATTAGCTCACTGCTTTTTGACTTTAAAATCAAATTGTCCATCACTGTTCCAAGGACATGAATCACCAGCTTTGTATTAGCAATTCAAAAATCATGTCACAGAGTTGAAAATTTATTTTCTTTCAGATTCTTTCATGTCATTTTATGACGTTAGTGCTAAATGGGTAACCTTTTAGTCTCACTAAAACTTACTTGAATTTGCCACATTTAACAACTGTAGATCTGAGGTTTCTCGATACCAAACTCTTACTAGACAACACTTTTATCTTAGTTGTGGCTTAAAGAAATGTAATGTAATACAACTAAATAGTAGATAGTTCATGGGTTTCAAAAGAAGCACTACACGGTTTCAATGGCATAGCAAATGTCTGCATTGCATGGTCTGGCGGGTTTTCAAAAATATGCCAGCGATCTGTTTAAACAAGCCATGACATTTGCCAAGCATTAGATCCAGAGAAAGAAACATTCATTATAATTTTTTGAAGTAGCAAAGAGCCTGGCTGATTGTCCTGTAATAAAAGAGAATGTAAAAGCTGGCTGGTTGGGTTTCTGAGTAAAATGGTTGTGTATACAGGTTGGCAGGTCTGTAGCAATCTCCATGTACAGCCATCTCTCATCTATAATATAGTGCGATGTGAGGGGGGGCGGCAGACTAACAAATAGACCATATAGCTCCACTAAATAAATGCTGCAGATCTGTATAGCTGTGTCAACACTAGGAACTGGTGTATAATGAGGGTAAACAATGAACAGGATGACTGACTTTATGGACACACTCTTTGAAAATGTAACTCTTTGTCCTTTTGTCAGGGTTTATGCTTTCCAGAGCTCAAACGTAAAAATGCAACACAGAATTTCCCCCAGTATATCAAAAGGTCTTTCATTTTTATTTGGGATACTGTTTTACTTTCTGTTATACAGGTAAAATAACTGTTTAAATGCTTAATTTGGCTGTCTCCACTATAGACTTAATTCAGGTTTCATTCTACCAAGATCATCTGTAGCTTAGTTAGAAGCGTGGCAGTGCTGATAGCCAATAACAGCTATGTTAATAACTCCCTCATACAATACATATAACCTGTATTATACCTTTTCCCCCTACTTGTATGTCTATCATAATAAATAAAATTAAATATGCGTTATTAATAGTTAACCGTAGATCCCCTGCTAGGCTCAGTCCAGATGGGCTGAAAGGAAATGAAAATACAATCTCTGCTTGGATTAATGTCATACTTAGAACGGATATCAAACCATAAATCATCAATGCTTGCAATGAGCGCTATCTGTCAATATTTTAAATGTTTCTGATTTCAGTTATTCACTTTCCTTCATGTTGACAAGTATATAATATTTAATTTAATATAATTTGGTCTGTGAATTACACATCAGTTGTTTTTCTATATCTGTAGAATGCAATGACATGTACTAAACTATTTTGTGTTACCGTCTTTCCAGACCTAGCGGTGATGATTAAGGGAAGTAACTCTGATACTCTTGTGCTGCACAAAGATAATGGAAATCTAAATTTTTTAATTAATACTATTTGTAATCAACAGTGAAAGAAAAATTCAACTTCTAAAATTTAATACAATGTATTACAGTTTTAAATATATTATTTCATCCAAATACCCCTATAGAATGTCGATTTAGCCATTTTATTTCAATGTTCAATTTATACAAGGCCTTATGTAATTTTGCCTGAAATCCCTTGAGGCAGTGTGGAAAGCTGGGTGTTCAACTCCAGCTTAGTGGGCTATTAGAGTAGACTGAATCTGGTTAGACAGGAGTTAGCTAGGCATATTCTGGGCTTATCTTGTTTAATTACTCCTGTAGCTTCAATCTACCTGCAATCAAGGACATGTACATGTACCTTTTACATGTTAACTGGATGTTATACCTGGATTCTTATGACTCTGTTGCTTCTGCTAGAGTACGATATTGTGTATCTAAATAAATTAGTACAAAACTCATGCATGGAGAAAAAAGTTTCAGTTAATGGTTTGGTAGTTTTATGTTTTGATATTGCCATATATTCTTATGGTATAGGGACTACGATTTGCTTTGATGTATGTACAGCCATTGAATCAGTGATAGTCAGTCTTACTTTGTACAGACATTAGTCTTTAAGTGCTTATGTTTTACAACCCAGCTGGAAGAATTATTTTTACATTATTTGAATGTAGATTGTATGATGAGCCTCTTACAATAATACAACACTGGTATGATGATGGAAACAATATAAGCTTATTGTGCTGTATCGTGGATCGGTCCCCCTCCTTTATAACCCCTTAATTACAAGCTTATCAGAGTTGATCTTCCAGAGCCTCCTAATATTATTAAGGCAATGATGGATGGTTTGTGAAATGCTATCTAAACAAGCAAGAACTGGCCAGACCCTCCCAGCTCAGAACAACTATGGCTGGCAAGTGGTTTCCGCATACAGATTTAACTAATCTTACTCAGTTTTTATGTTCACCTTTTGCCCTTGCCATATTATATTAATCCCACTTCAGATTGCCGTAACTCAACTGTGAACAGCCAGCTCTTAGCAATATTCATTTGTGAATTAGTCATTTACTGATTATTTTATCTCAATTCCATTATTATCATTAAATGAATATGCTTGAAAAAAAATTGCAAAATCAAAATTTGCGTGTAAGTTTTGTGAACATGGTACATGTAGAATGAAAATGTATTTATTTTTCTTATTCATTCACATCAAACTGATTACATGGTCAACTTGCCTGATTTTATTTATATTTTCTGTAGGATTTATCACACTCTGCTAGATATGCATTTCGAAAAATTAAATGAATCTACTTGTTTAAAATTTTTTTAAACATTTTCTTACGGATATCTATATTTCATTTGTCTAGTAATACATTGTATGTAAAGCTGGCCATTGTGGGTAGTAGATTGTGTTCCAAATAATAGATGTAGTTATTTGTTGGAAGAGGCTGAGAACCTTCCGTCTGGAGCATTGTTATAATTGGCCTGTGTTTACCCAGTATGACCAGCCCTGCATGAAGCACTAACAAACTAAACCCTACCCTATGTTTACCAGACTCTATACAGGAAATCCCACAACATGTACTAAAATATTTATGATACTCAAACTTAGATATGATGGCATTGAAAAGAAGAGAAAATACTGACTGTAGGAGACTTGGGCACTAGTTAGCCATGGTGGGAGACTAATTTCCATTTGTGCACGCGCAGTCGACAATAATACGTCAGAAAAACAAGGGACTAGGGTATCCTGGATCACTCACTTCCTTTACAACAACATGCAGGGTAAACATTGGCAGCAACTAACTAGTTTTGTTTTAGAAATGGCAGCTAAAAGCAAGCATTAAACTTTTTGTTTAGTACAGGAGAAGTTGTATTTGTTCAGTGTTCCACAAAATGTCCTAAACCATTTGTGCAAAGCTGGAGACACTGTCACAAAAAGATGTTCAGATTGTAGACTGGGAAAGGCTTGCTGGCCCTGGCGTAATTAAGACCCTTTCGTTGCTAGCTATTCACCGGCCCTTCAGAGCTGATGCTCCTTGAGCTAGGTGAAACCCAGCAAGTAATGAGGCAGGCTGGCAACACTATTGTTTCAGTCTGTTTTCACAAGGGATAGTGGTCTTTGTGTGGCGTTACCTGAATAGTCCGCCCTGACTAACTGCTATTTGGCCTGCACTTTGCATATGCCTATTATGCCATTTCAGCCATTAAAGCGACAGTGCTGAAAGGGAAGCGGAAGTCGGGAGTTCTCTGTGAATTTATTCCCCATGTGAAAGGAACATCATTGCCGCTATATAACCTTTGAGTGTTCTGAACTGGGGGTTGAAGCAATTTGAAAGAGCTGTACGTATTGCCCACCAGAGTCCCACTCTATTTATAGAGGGCCAACAACCTGTCTAAGAGGGCAGATAGCAATTAGCTTCAATAAATAGTCCAGCCCAATGACATACTCCATCAATATTACATTCTTATTGTTTTTGGGGTGTTTGTGGGTTGTTTTTTTTACAACATAACTATTTATTCTGAGGTCATTATGGAAAATATTTTTCAGAAAATATGTTTCAGAAATATTTTTGTAATATTGTTACTTTTTCTATTTCAATTCAAGGAAAAACGAATTATATTTGGTTGGATTAACATGTACATCCAAATGTAATATTCCCTAAAACCATATTAGACTGAAGAAAAAAAATACTTTCCCATTCCAGTAGCTTCTCTTTACTGTGATGAATTTCAGCTACCCGAATCTTGAGATTTGAGGTAATGGGTCATCTGGTGTGATAAATCTGTACCAGTAGTTTCAGAATGGTGTAATTTTTCCATCCGTGGAGAGGTCTTTTACTCCTGTGCTCCCTCTCAGTGTCCAGTGGGGCGTGATCTAATATGGCCCTGACACTAAGGACCATGGACGGGGAGCCGGACTAAAAAAGACCATTCCCTCTCCAAGTCGATTAACTGGAAGAGGTTAAATGCAGGTTGTAACACTGTGAAATTGAAACACTGACATATTCGCAATGTCTAATCAAATTTTTTACTCATTCGAATTGAACCAGTGCTGAGGCAAAGTGTTTTCTAATAGGGCACACCTTAGGGTTATTTTCCAATTGTTGGTTAGCAGTTATAGTGGCTGTGATGGATGTGAAGGGCAGGGAGAGTCTAATAGTAACATCAATAACTACTATTGATTGGGATACTGTGACACCTTGTGGCGGATAGGGTCAAGAGACTTATACCTGAGAGGGATTGTAATTAACACACAGATTGGAACTAAAACAATTGTTATGAGGATCTGAGTGAACCAGATCAGATCTCTATGTCCTCCAGAGACCACAGTCTATGGCTGAGCAACCAACTAACAGAACACAATGAGAAAATCCATAGTAGGACTTTAGGGCTTGTTAGGCGAGTAATAAAGCAGTGTTGTATCACAGAGACATATGATTAAATAAAGACTGATCAATTTGTTGTAGTATCACCTCGCCGTGATTGATATATGGGCTGCCAGTGTGGTTTGCTTTGAGGGAAGATGTTGATTTTCTCGACAAGAGGTTAATAGGCAGAAAACAGATAGAAGCCGAGTGGATTTGTCAATAACTTGACAGCAGCAACAGTTGTCGAGGCGGTCTCTTGGGGCTTTACCTCCGTGGACTTTTTACACCTCTCAGGAGAAAGCTTTATCTCTGAATGAAATTGGCAGATCAAATTGACCAGCCTTGAACTGTTACAGAACAAGGTGATTCAGAATCAGATGTGGAAGCTAATCCACAGGCTGTATTCTCTCCTCCCAAATCATCAGCTGATTTAACTCTAATTTGCTCGAGGCACCCAGGCCAAATCTGTCTCTTGATTTATACACTCAGGCAGTTTGCTTATTAGATCTTCAGAGAAATCCTTAGTTTAGCTTTAAACCTGCATACAGGTTTTTTTTTTGTTATTTAGTGGCAGAATGTCAATGTTGGGAGTTAAATTGTTTTATTGCCTCCCTAATTGTTGTGTTAAGTTATGACTATTCATAAATTAATAGCCTTTTGGTTTTAAACAATTTTATTATTCCCTTATTATTTCATTTTAATCAAAAAATATATTTGAAAAAATTAAGGTAAATTTGTGTTGATTTTAGTTTTATTCTTCTATAATGTGACTTGAAGTCTTAATGATGTAATTCATACTGTCATGTGATGCATTATAATATGGATAGGAACTGGTGGTAGTGTTGAATTCATTTGAGTGGCCCAGTTACTAGATCTTCAAGTTGCCACACACCAACATGAAACATATAGTGTGTTTGTGTAAGAAAGCAAATTTCTATAAGGGGCTTCTTATGCCCTTTTTTCTGGTCGTAATTTTCTCTCCTCTTGCTGGAGAAGAATTGGCCGTGTAGCCCTGTAGCTGTAATTCCCCTTCCTCAAGAGGTGGCTGCCATTGTTTGATGAAAACCTCAAGTATCTTGAAAGATGATAGAAAATTTCTGAAATATGTCAGCTGTTAGCAAGCTTGCGTATTCTTCATCAGTGTTTCATTGAGCTCACAAAAACAGAGAAACACCATGAAAAGCAAGTTATTTTACCCCCTATGTTGAAATGTCATGTCAAAGCGAAGTTGTCCAAACAAAAGATGGGGGGAGTGTGTCCTCTCCTCAATGGGTTGGTGTATCGATTTGTGGAGTAAGTAAGCAGGAAAATGTCTCCCCCCACCGACAGTAAAATCTATAAATCTATGAGCCTTATGAAAAGACACACACTAGGACAGACTGAAGACTGTCCTGATCATTGTCCGTGTCCTGGGAATCATTCAGCTGAGGCTTTGCGCAAGAACCAGAAAGAAGAGCTGTCCAGTTTCATGCAAACATCTTGCTGTCTTGTCTTTCATTGTTTGTACAATACATCAAGTCGTCTCAATGGCACAGAATACCATAGACTCGTCCTTACCAACTCACCTCGTGTCCTCAGATATAGACCTACTGTACTTTTTTTTATTATCAAAGTATACATTTCATTACCTTTGTTTAAAATAGTCATATCATGAATTGCGGGGATGGAGGGAGCTTTCTGTTGTCCTGGTGCTCTCAGAGTTCAGGAGCAACACAAAGCCAATGCGTTTGGGATGTCTTTGTATTGCATCTTATGATTGTCCTTATTGTCCTTTCTTGTCTTTTTTGGTGAAATAACCTTAAGTACTGCTTTGAACCTCAAACAATCAAATCATCAATGGACATGTCAGTTAGAGAATTTAACTTAAAATTATAACTAATAATTTAATTGGGAGGGGGGATGATTAATACCAGTAAATTTCACGTGAAAATGGTATATATTTAAATGAATGTCATTGAATGGATTGACACATAACAAATATTTGTTAAAGATGGTCAGGCCACAACGTAGCTAAACTATCACTGAAAACACTAATCAATCAGTAAGAATTTGTCACTTTATACTTTAGATCAGTATACAATTATTGTAAGGCACTGTTTATATGATAAATAGTGCCTGGGGAACAATAATGGAAAAAAACATGTGCTGATTTGAGGATAAAATTGAAAGGACATGTGTGGCTTCCATTATATGGAAGGCTCCTTTGTGTGATGGTAGATTAATCCGATTTTACTATGTCAAAGCCAATTCAATAGGAAATTGTGAAATGCCTTGAACAGAGTTTCTACATCTACTGAGTGATATCTCAATCGACATGATTCATATTATCACTTTACTCTTTAAAAGCCTCTCTCCAACAATGGTAGATTTGAAGCTCTCTGCGACTCTCCCCCATTGTCATATTTGAGTGAAGTTTTCATCCACTTGTCCAGACATGTTCACAGCCATTATGGCCAAGTCGGCAGGAAATGAACAAACATGGCTGCTGAATGGAGGCAGGCTCTCTCTGATAGAGGATGTCTGTAGGATCTAACTGACTAACGTCACACGGCCAATTGTAGAAAAGACGGAAATCAAACCTAACATACACCCCTCATGCAGTGTAGTGTGCAATTTAACTGTACAACATGATCCTCTACTACAGCTATGAGGAAATTCTAGTCAACCTTTAAACAGCCCTTGTTGACTCTGGTTGTTAGACTGAGGGTTGCCATGCCAACACTCTATCTGTCTTACCCTTTTGTGGTTCCCTCTATGTGTGGCGTAGATGTGCATGTACCTGATGACATGAACCCACAATGATGTGCCCCACTATGCCCACCTTGATTATGCCCATCTCAAAGCCTCACTTAATCTCTCTCCTCTTCCGGGTTTCTCCACCTTTCTTGCAATCTACTCTTTATTCTCTTGTTTTTTGGGGCGCTACTTGTTTTTCCGCCAAATGAAAACTCATTGTTCGTATTCTTCTTATTAGATGTCATTAGAAGCTGTTGCCTTTTGAGGCCGGGAAAAGCCTCACTTTGAAGTCTGCCGTCTTTATGCTCGACTAGCTCACAAACCTTATCAGACCATCATTTGGCGAAATCGGACATAATAAATTTCCACCTGTACTATTGAAGGTGTTTTTTCTCTCTCTGGAGAGCTGTGGCCATGTATTCATGAAGAGTATTGGATGAAGTGGGGGTCAATTGTTGCTATTGAATCATTACTGTGCGACTGTAGCTCAGTGGCCTTTAAGGGAAGTAAGACTATGAATAGGTCACACTGTACATAATTTACCTGATTGTATAGGTGAGTGGTTGGAGCACTGGCTAGCCCCAGTCGTTAATGTCACCTGTAAACAGTGGCACAGGTACATCACCAGTCTCTGGCCTCTCTTAACATCATTTTACCTGTCACTCAGGGCCGACAATCACAGGCTTATCTCACATCATGTTGGGCTTTGACAGGATTGCTGACTAGTGCTGAGCTCTTTAGGATAACGAACCCCAATCACTCTGTGGAGCATATAATCAGTGAGAATTACTACTCTACTACATCCTTAATCCACTCAATGTGCGCTTAATAAAAATAACCATTTTCTATAATCAGCATAAACAATAGTTACATTTCTCTGATGTTAACAAGTGCACAATTTCAGGAAAAAAGAAGGGGAAAAAAAATGGTTTAACTTAGCTTGTATTCTAGCAAAGTTAATTCTTAGAAATAAGGATGTGCTAACAAGGGCATGTTTAACTATTATCTTTCCATAACCTTTTATAGCTGCTCCCATATTTTAACTGCTCATGTTATACTAACTGCAAGACATGTACATTTTTGTGAGTTTTGTTTTTTAAATCTTAAACCGTTTAACTGTATACTAAATTTAGTCAGATAGTGCTAAGTTTCTGATTGGTTGTTCAAAACGTCTTGGAGAGCTGGGTCCGATTCCACAAAGCAGCTTTATACTTAAAGGAAATGTTTAGAGGCCTCCAAATTAATCAGTTTTGAATTTGGATGTTTACTATTTGGGCTTTATTAGAATAATATAAGTACATGTAAGTAATAATTAAATGTATAACTATATAAAGACAGGTGGTGAAAATCTCAAATTTAGTGTTTTGACTTAAATCAGAAAATTCTTTGTGGAATCGGTCCCTGGTGATGAAGAAACCGGGCAGGTGGTAAGGGCTGAATACCACCAAATGAGGGGGTAATCTCCAACCACACAGCTTTCTTCCCTTCTCTTCCTTATCCAAAAGGCTGATGTACGGAAACTTTCCCGACTGACAGCTGCAAATGTAAAGTGTTCAGTCCGATAGGGTTACTGGTCTGGTCTAAAAGGAAATGCCGTTAGTGTGTAATCCTGGCTTTGTTCATTCTCTCATCATCCTCATTAGTAGTACTGGCTAATCACAGCCATTCACATCAACATAGCCTCAACTTAAAAACTCTTCCTTATATTTACTGAAATTTAAACTTTTAGGGAATCTATGACATTTGGTAACAGTTGTGTTAAATTTTTGGGATTGATTGAGCACTTTAAGAATCAATACCTGTCGAATGTGTTCCGTGTGTTTTATACATTGTTAAAGAAAAAACAGTTTGTGTAAATAATGTCAGATATTAATATATTATGTATTTTGAATTTTTGGATTTGTTCCCCTTTTTTTGCTATTATCCAATCATTGATTCATCCTTGTTTATTATTTATTATTCACTCAAAACGATATACTTTTCTTCTGTTTGTAGGTGAGATAGATAAAAATAGTACATTTCAGACAAAATTTGAGCCCCTTTCATGTAAGTTTATTGACACATTTGGTGGATTTTATTCTTGTATTATTACTAACCCTATATTTAAAGGCCAGCAACTTTAACACTCTCTTCTTCAATTCCTTCATGTTCCATCTCTTTTGTGTATGTGCCAGGTTGGATCTGTTTTGACATGTCGTCATCAATAAATGCTGAACTGTTTACTTGTATTTTGGCCCCTGATTTAAGACTGTTTTAACATTCACATGTTGTATAACTTGTATTGAACCTTCATTGGTGATAGATTCCTGTTTCCACCTTGTGAGGAAACAGTGTTGCTAAACAGTATCTCGATAAACATTGAATATTTCTATTATACTTATCAAAACCTAGCTAATCTTATTCTCTCAAGTTGTCAGTTTTATTTAATTTCTTATAAGGTCTCAAATTTTATTTCTTGGTAGGGTTAAAACACAGTGACCACAGTCTATGTTTTAAAGACTTGCATTGACACTTCATGTAATTTCATTATCCTGACATGTATATTTATAGCTTTAACATTTTTGTCTCTACCTGTAATAATATTGTGAAATAGGTATTCATTACATGATAGGATTTTTAATTGAAACAAAAGTTCATTTACTTTTTTTAAGAAATATTTTTTTAGACAAACACTTGGTATAAATATATTTAGACAGACAGATTAGTTTTGAAAAATCCTCCTCAAAAGACTTCTATTTTTAATTATTCAGGGGTATGTCTGGATTTGGCTTGTGATATTTTCCATTATAAGTGACCTAGTCTGATTTCAAAAAGGTTTTATATATACTTTCTTATTCATTATTGTTTAGTATTCACTCAACACGATAAACTTTTTCTTCTGTTTCTAGGTGCGGTAGATAAAAATAGTACATTTCAGACAAAATTTGAGACCCCCTCATGTAAGTTTGTGTACAACTTTGGTGGATTTTTATCCTTGTATCAATACTAACCCTGTACCTATTTGATGTTGTCATCTTAATGTTGTCAGATTCTCTCAAAATCTGCGTGGACAAGAAATCACTCTTTCTATCTTTATAACCGTCTTTATACGTCTGTGTCCACAATTTCATTGGCTGATGATTCTTGTGTTCTCGTTCTTATCTCGCATGGTCATACTTCTTTTCTGCATGTGATTTAATAAATAAAATTGTTTTAACATATAATCTAATGGTCTAATTTATATTTGACCTATTTTCCATGTGTACTTTCCACATGTATGTATTGTTATAGAACAGATCTACTTCCCCTGCTTATTTTGGCACATATTTTAAAAGTAGCTATTGATATACATACTGCAGTTTAAATCCAGTGCAAACACCAACACTGGAACATTCCACCACTTTGACAGTTGTTGTACTGTTTGACATAGAATAAGAGAAGACAAATACATGTAAGAAAATACTAATAAAAATTGATTATAAAATAAGAAAATGCACTTTATGCATGTAGTTAGAAAATACTAAAAAAAAAGTATTTTCTTGCACATGAAATTCTTCTTGGGTATGCAGGTTTGGTGGAGTCATATGTATTATAAGCAAAGTTTATTGGTTTCTTGTTAATTTACTGGATAAAAGTGTTGATGTTTTGGTGAAAAAGGGATATGGAAATTAATTTGATATTTGTAACATTATATTCTGTGTTGTGTCATATCCGCATGTTTTACTCATGGTTAATCTACTGACTCTCCTTACCACTTAATTGCATGGTTGTCACTAGTGTTGTGATCAAAACACTCATGTCTTATCAAATTTTAAACATATCAATCTATTATTAAAAGAATTTGTTCAGATATTTTAGATATCTTGAGTTAACTCAATTTGTGGGTTATGCACTTTCCTGCAATGCTATTTGATAATTATTTATTTTTATGATCAAACTGGGTAAATAATCTAATTTTATAAGGTTATTTTTGATTTCATGATTGTTACTGGAAGTCTCAAATGTGAGATTGTTACTTAAAGTCTGAAATTTGAGGACTAATAATTCATTAGTGATAACTCATTGTTTCTTACCAGGGTGTCTTTTAAAACTAAGGAAATCAGTAATGACATACATATACGTCTGTGCTATATCAGATGTTCTGTTGGGTATAACCAAGTCAAGATTTTTTCTTTTTTTTTAAACTGATGTTTATTTTTTCTGTTTGGTTATGAAATTTAAATATTCATACATATTTGTTTTTTAGTACATTTGGAAGACGTTAAAATGGAGTTGTCACACCCTCAGAATTACGGTAAATTGCCTCAATATTCAAAATTTATTCATGCAGACCAATAAGGTTAATTTCCGGCAAAATTTACATCTCTTGCTATCTGTTTCATATCTTTCATGTGAATGAAATTTACAGACCAATAAATTACAGATATTATATATGAATCATGAATATTAGTTCCTGCTAAGAATAAAGAATGGATGGTTGTTTTTTGTTGTTATTTATGGGTACAAAGAATTGGAAACTTTGTCGTGTATTTCAGATTTCACTTTTAACACATCTACAAATAGATTTTTCTGCTGTTAAGCACATCTAGAGAGATGAAATGATGTTATATTCGCTTAACAAGCAGAAAGACTTCAGTGACAAGCATAATCAAAAATATATACCGATTTTAATGCTTATTATTTTTGTTGCTTTTGTTGCTTATCTTGTTTTGCTTTTCTGGCTTTATTTTGATTATTTGCAACACTGTTGAAAGCATTTATTTAATAATACTGTTTGTAAGGGTATCTCCCTAGTACAGGTGTCATATATGTGACATATGAAGATAGTTCAAATCTGATGATATCACTGTCACTATTGATAGCGTCACAAGTGTTACTTTGACCCTTGAGTATTTACAGGACTATTACATCAAAGCCATGCTATCATCTTTGTAAAGGCACATTGAGATTTATTTTTCTCTTTATGTTGATGCTCAGAAAGTTTTGAAGAAATACATACTTTCTGTTAAGACAGGATTTCTTCATTTAAGGAGTTTTTAGAAATAAATACCTGGGCTTTTGGGGTTGAATTTGTTCGAAGTATTAGTAGTGTTGACTTGATTTATTTCTTATTCTTTCAGCTTGTAAACGAAAAGAACAAGAGTCACAGAGCCCACCCCAGGAAAATCGTCCCCCAAAGAAACCTCGCCTGGTGTTCACAGATATCCAGCGCCGCACCTTACATGCAATATTTAAGGAGACCAAACGTCCATCCAAAGAAATGCAGGCCACAATAGCCCAGCAGTTAGGCCTGGAAGTGACGACAGTGGCGAATTTCTTCATGAACGCGAGGCGGCGATCATTGGACAAGTGGAGGGATGACGAGGGAAATAGCACAAGAGAAAGTGTCTCAGCCTGCAGCAAAAGTTGAGCAGCTCAATTCAAATTTTCCTTTTTGTAGACTTCATTTCAGACTAAAAGCACACCTCATTATCACATGAGGCAGAACTTTTTTCTAATCCACTCAGAATGCATGGTTCCCATACAGCTTAAGAGCAGAACTTTTATTTCTTTTGGCGTTTTTGCCAACACAAAGCATTCCATTGAAGTTATTGTTTTCTTGTTATGTGCTGTTTTAAATTATTATATCATTCCATCATATAATGTATATTATTATTTTTCTTAATTTATTGTTTAGCATTCCTAATTGGATTTGTTAAATTACTTTTAAATCATTGGTGAATTAATTTATTAATAATTTATTTTGTGTCTTGTTAATATAGTTATATAGCCATTGCTTGGCTAAATCTAGAAATGGCTGAACTTCAAGTATTTGACACAGTATGCTAATTTATGCAAATTTATTTATTGAATAGATAATATATTTACAAATTGGTGACTGTTCTACTGATTTTATTATCGTTAATTTGACTCTGATCATTTTTATTTTACACCTGGAATACGCTTTTTTTGCTAGTTTTCTGAGAAGGGTTTTATTTTTACTACGTTAAAGTATTATTCACATTTCATTACAAACATTTTTTTGTTATCCCGCAAGAATTTTTAGTGAAAGTTTATTTTAATTTATTTTTGAGTCCCAAAACATCCTTTTATTTTGTTTGGTAAAATCATTGGAGAAATATAATTGCACACAGTGTTAAAACATGTAAATAAGGAAATGTATGTAAAAAAATTAAATGTTGCATTTTTTATTACAAATTTTTATAGAATTTCTAAGATCATGACATATCAGCTGCACAGATCATTGTTCACTCCCAAGGGTTTGTTCTTTTTAGAATTATTGTTTGAATTGAATTTTGTGTACATTGTTTTTGTTTGTCACAGTTTTAGGAGTATTTTTAAACCCTGTGGGCATTAGCTACGCCCTGAGGTTGACACACTCATTAACTCATAAAAACTTTACCAGTGACGTTGACAAGTTCTGGGCAAGTTACGGAACAGCAGCAGTTATTCCGCGGTGTTATTCTACTTAATTAGGATTGCTGTGTCCCGATTTTCCCAGACATGTACTCATCACTTCAATATGTGCTCTATTTATTTATGTATATGTACTGAATTAATATATATGAATGTGTGTATGTATGGGCAGGGGGCATCTAGTTCTATCTCAACATACAAACCCAACCAACCTGGGAAGTGTACAGAACCAGTATGTTGGGAGTCATTTTACATCTAAGTCAATCTGTGGGAGAAAATGACGTTTTTTAAAGGGATATGTACAACAAAAAACAAAACCATTTGTGCAATATTAGAACTCCATTAAGTCATCCATTAATTGTATATTTTTAAGTGTTTGTGTCATTTCTCATGGTTTTATGTTTATTTAAATTTTTTGCTTAGTAAAAAGTCTAATATATAGGAATATTATTACTGTGGTCCTTGCGATGTATTATTGTTGATAGAGAGCAGCTAGTGTGCTATATAAAGATACCCATTTGTCTGATTGGACAGCCCTGTACATACTTGTCATAGTAATTTATATGTTTGTGATGTGTGGATACTTGTATTCTGTATAGATATAGTCAGACTATGGGGACTATAACGGTTTTCAACTGATCATCACTGACAAAAAGCCTTAATCTCCTTGGACTAGATCTGATCCATGTATTTGTAAATAAATGTATATTTGTGGTAGCAGACTGGGATAATAACAAGGAGAGAGTCACTCTCTCGCTTCTCATATCTGAACACTGATAACTGTTGGGCTGAGACCCATCAGAAAAGACATAGTCATAACGAGGGACTGGACTTTACAAATCTCGTAGTGTCTCGCTGTTCACACCAGGCAGCGTGATTGCCTCTGGCATGAGAAGGATTTTCTCGGCCAGTCAAACTGATGGGAGTTGCGTCAGCCGGTTTCTATAACCTCTTTCCCAAGTGTCTTGTCTTGTGGACGCAATTTACCCAGGAAAGCAAATTCTAAGGAGGGAAGAAAAACGAAACCTTAAGCGGAGACGTTAGCTGTTCTTCCCGCTCGGATGTTCACAAAAGCTGGCATTGGAAGAGCTGGTATGAAGTGTGATCTGCTGTGAGAACCAGACCAGCTGATCTGAGGTGAATTTCTAAATGCATATGGTGGAAGACAGGGTTGGGATTTCGTATTGTGTGACCAATACTCCAAAGCCTCAGTTCCTCATTAAGATTTCTTTACTGTGTAATATAGTGTCTTGAATCGGCTGCTGGTACAGGACTAAATTTCCCTGGCTAAACTGTCTCATGAAAACCATCCAGAAGCTTCAAATCTCTCTCTGATAACCTCTATTAAGTTCCCTTCCCATTTATTTGACATGCTCACTTGTTTCTCAGTTTAAGAAATCTCAAAGACTTTTGTGACTAAAACTGTCTCATTTTCTCTTATTTTGCATATGGTGCCATTTTTGTTTTTGTTGAAATAATTAATATTAGATCTGACAATATATATATATATCCTCTAATGATGGATCGTATTGGGCATTGTGGAAATTTTATTGACCAGTTATTATATACTGTTTTCAACAGCCAGTCAACTAAATCCAACCATGACATGGAAATAATTTACCAATACCTTAAATGATCTCATTCCAAGCTTTCTATGCCAACTAAACGCTCTTTTAGTTCCAAATTTACCTGGTATTTAATTGCTATGGCTTTATTTATTATGTAAGAATTGTTTATGTACCTTTGTTACTGTATGCTTTTATGTCGACAAACTGGAAACTTACAAAATATATGACTTATGTGGTATTCTCACAGAAATGTGACAATAGCCTGGACATAAGGGATAACGGTACAGAAAAGATTTTTGTCCCAACACTTGTGTAATGTCCGTGTATAGTTCGGTTGCGGGAAGCTTCGACTAAATCAGTTCGGTTGATCATCATGTATAGCTGGTCACTGTTAGGCGCAATTTGTAATTATACGTCGATGATGTTGTGCAATATTTTTTTTAATGTCTTTTTGAGACAAAATATGTACTGGAGTGTTTTTGGTGCAATTTTGTCTCACAAATCGGGGAAGAACAAACGTGTAATAAAAGTTAATAATAATGAATTTCAATAAATATGTGTTAACCCAAACAATGGTAGCCTAGAGTTTTAAACTAGGATATGCAAAGTTATTTTTAGAATACTTTTGTAGTAGAATGTTAACCCATTTCAGCTATTTGTAGTATAAAAGGGGAGCGAGCTGACCAATGGTAGATGATTATGTCTGTATCAAAGATTTCTCTATGTTTTCCCTGTGTAAGTGTAGCGGTCACTTAATCCATTATGTGAAGAACCATACTGGTTGTAAATCCTCCAACACTTTTTGAGATATGCAAACTACATATATAGGGAGCTCCTTCTGTACGATACCACAAAAAGTGAAAATAAAACCATAGGCATCATGCAGTCTTTAAGATTTCTTGTCTTCTCGCTTATTTTCTAATAAAGAGCTGATTATTATAATTGACGTTTCATAATTCCAAAAACCTTTGAAAAGACTGATCAGAGAATTGCCACAAAACTCAACTAAAGCAAATTTAAACCAAAGTATATTAATCAAATGATTTGTTTTAATCGAGTTTTAAAGAAAATCTCAAGTCTTGTGCGTTTGATATGCTGTTACATATTAAGATACTTATATCTGTTCAAGTAACTGCACAAAAATACAGGCATTGAGAGACATAAAAATGCTACCCGCCCGCCTGTCAAAAATGCTGTGAACAGGTTAGTTTGAAAACCAGTTCACTGATAAGGGATGCTATTCTCGTAAGACAATGGATGTGATTGCATTACAAGCTTTGCAAAACACAACGACCGTTATTGCGTAATTGTACAATTTTCACGTCTGTATGTGTTGTGAATGCGATAATTTGAAAAAAATTCACCGATTAACTTCAAACGTAGATTGTAAAGCTTCCTCTTGTTATTCAGACAGCGAATGACAATGCATGGGATTGCATTTCACGGAAAAAAGCAAAGCAACATGGCTTCCTTTGAGTAATTCTACAATCTCCATGTATGTATATGTCGCTAACAATGACGTCAATATAAATATTCGATTTATTTCAAATTTGGAACATTACCTTCCAACTCTGGCAGTTACGATTGTCATTGGATCTCCATGAATATCAAGGACCAATATGGCCGTTGTGGAATGTCACAATGGTGTTGTGAACATCATAGCGTCGAAACAAATTCACGGAAGTAAATTCACATTTTAATTGTAGGTCCCTCCTATTGCAACTTTGGATGGGACTTCTTTCACCCAAATAACACACAATATGGCTGCCATTGCGCATTTAACTATTGTCACTTGTTTAAGCTGCGAAATTGATTTATAAACAAAAACAGTTCGTTCTATTTTTAGTTCCAATCGTTTCTGGATTGTTTTCTTTTTTTGGTCGCTATTTTAATGTTTTGAACATCTTGAGTTTTGATTTCTTAAATATAAACCGTTTAGAAAGGAATTCGAATGTTGACAACGGTTCCTTATTGGCAAGCAATAAGGCCTTCCTCAGATCGCTCGAATACAAACATTATATTCTATGGCTGCTCTATACCCAACTAAAACAACAGATTCGAGTTTACCAACTTGCCTAAACAGTTGTAATTGAACCCTAACCTGCACCATTAACTCGACGATATTGAGATCATATATAGGCCTGACGGGAGAAATTCGTTTGTGTAATCGTTCTTTACGGAAAGTTGATTCACATGCTGCTTAAAGACGCTTCAATGACAACTATAGATTTATTGATGTTACATCTATACTTAAAAACGATCCCTGGAAGAGATAAAAATGTTGTGTGACTCCATACTAAGTCGTTTTGCCTTATGTTATTTCCAACTGCTTAACACCACTTAAAGAAGAAAACAGATATCTTAATTGGTAAAATCATTTGGAAAACAACAAAAAAGATCAGCAAATACCGTTCGAAAATATATAGTTGAACTGTTGTTAACAGAGAGACTCGAATATGCAACAATCAATCTTGTCCAGTAAACCAGATTCTGGTCAAATATCAGTTGACACATAGATGCCAGTCTATATTAAAACTATATTCTGGTATATAGTCAACTAAGAACAAAAGAATGTGAAATGTAAGAATTTAAACGTTTCTAAAATATTTCCTTAGCAACGCGTTACATGTTTTTTGCATACTTACCTTTTAATTCGCGACTGTCAATAAAAGCCATAATTTTGAAAAGAAACCGGTGTAAGATATCATGCATTGTTCATTTATGTTACGATGCGGTGATTGTCATTTAGACGCACTATTTTTATCGGTATACACGTCGTAGGTCGATCGACAAATGGATATGTCAGCCTGAAGACTTGACAAACAGTTGTACCACCCCTCCTCGCTTATAGCATAACGGGACAAAAAACAAGCTGTTTGATGCATACTGTCTCCGATACGGATGCAGTATACGGCCATATTTTAGCGGCATGCATCCGACGTGAACCATAGAAAGACGCGGTGTTGTCAACGAGGATGCCTTTTTGGCTACACGACGAGAAAACAAAAACAATATTTGAAACTTAACAAATCAGCAATGTCATATTTACAGGTTTTAAATGTCACAGAAAATAAACAATAGTGAATGTTTGGTGTATTTGTGTTCACCTCAAACTAGTAGTTTGTGTGGGTCGAGTATTTGTGTTCACCTCGTACTAGTAGCTTGTGTTGATCGAGTATTTGTGTTCACCTCGTACTAGTAGCTTGTGTGGATCGAGTGTTCACCTCGTACTAGTAGCTGTTGTTGATCGAGTATTTGTGTTCACCTCGTACTATTAACTTGTGTTGATCGAGTATTTGTGTTCACCTCGTACTAGTAGATTGTGTTGATGGAGTATTTGTGTTCACATCGTACTATCAGCTTGTGTTGATCGAGTATTTGTGTTCACTTCGTACTAGTAGCTTGTGTTGATCGAGTATTTAAGTTCACCTCGTACTAGTAGATTGTGTTGATCGAGTATTTGTGTTCACATCGTACTATTAGCTTGTGTTGATCGAGTATTTGTGTTCACTTCGTACTAGTAGCTTGTGTTGATCGAGTATTTGTGTTCACCTCGTACTATTAGCTTGTGTGGATCGAGTATTTAAGTTCACCTCGTACTAGTAGCTTGTGTGGATCGAGTATTTGAGTTCACCTCGTACTAGTAGCTTGTGTTGATCGAATATTTCTGTTCACTTCATACTATTAGCTTTTGTTGATCGAGTATTTGTGTTCACCTCGTACTGGTAACTTGTATTGATCGAGTATTTGTGTTCACCTCGTACTATTAGCTTGTGTTGATCGAGTATTTCTCTTCACCTCATACTAGTAGCTTGTGTTGATCGAGTATTTGTCTTCACCTCATACTAGTAGCTTGTGTTTATCGAGTATTTGTCTTCACCTCGTACTATAGTAGCTTGTGTTGAACGAGCGTTTTCCGTATGTGACAACCCCCAAGGTCCCGGGTTCGAATCCCGGTGGAGGCAAGCAATTTTTTCGCTCTTCATTAATTCAAAATATATTTAGTAGAAACACGATACAAAATCTGTCTCGCAATACCCGCATTCACTTGAATCTTTACATAGCCTACAATGTCGATCGGCGGCATCGAACATGTGAGGTATATTTCATCTCCTATCTAATTACAATAAGGAAAGGTTAAGCAAGACATACAAAACGGTCAATAATGTCATGCACGTCTGAATACAAAACATACATATAGAGATAAATGAGAAGGGCAACCATCATATTCTCTAACAAATAGGTGACAATTTAGTTGTTAACCAAGACGAGTTTGTACTTAAAACCCATCTGTATAACAATGACAACAAACCATAGTCAGTATACTACAGTCGGCCACCCCTGGAATTACGGTAGAAGGAACGCCCGCATAAAATATGTATTATTTTCCACAGTTTTGGATTTCACTCTTCTTTTGTATAGTTACACGTTTTTCCAAGTGCGGATATGGCAATTAACCATAAACAAGTTTAGTACATTTACCACTTTAACAGCTTTTTGTGGCATGCATGGGGTCGGTCGGCTATTTTGAGATACGTTAAACATTTAAAAGATAAATGTACCGAAAATAAATGGTTGTTGATAGACCTATAATACTGACGTTTGTACGGATGATATCTTCATAATTTGTTAGAACGTTTCAAACGCCTCTAGAGGTGCATGCACGGCCTATATTATCTTAATTTGTATCTGTATGTGTATTGAAAGTCGTCGTCGTAGATTTTATTATTGGCATTTGATCATGCAGACCAGAGGAGCCATCATGGCATCGGTTATTAAAGAGCTATATTCCAAACAGTCGCACTCGTACATTGCTAACATCATACTATGTCGCCTGTGCGACTAAAACACATTAAAGCACCAATTAACCTGTTCAAAAGGAAAATGACATAACAATCAAAAGACAAACTAAGATATATTAATATTGTAACCATCAAGAACAGTTAAGATTTTCAACGCAGAATGCAAGTTTGGGATAAACTCTCGCCATCACGTTCTTTCTAGGAAGTCACGTGGCGGAGCTCTACTCGTCCTCACAGTTACGGGACAATCCATCAGATTAAAAATGTGTTATGTGGGTCCAAATAAATGGGAATATATAGATTTAAGAACAATTTAAATTGGTAGTCACTTTAAAAAAGAATTGCGTTGATCTGTAACTGTATAACATGATTAAATAGTCCCGGTGTATACAGTTGTAAATTGTCGGACGACGATCGCGCAAATTACGGAAAATTCACGAAATTATTACGCAACAGGTTCTTGGTTTATGACCAAGCGGTCTATACGCACTGTCATGGAGGTAAGACGGTGGTGGTGTTAATCAATGCTACATGTTATGTACGAAAAGAAGAATAACATCTACTTATTTCGTGCTGCTCATATCTATACTTGTACTAGATGCAGAGTTCTGTATCTCTGATCGTCTATCATACCATGTAGCCTTATCTAGATATGTACTTGTGCATAAAGTCTTGCTGGACCCCTTGGGCTCAAAATGGACAAACAAAATTTGTTATCTTTTTGTTTGAAATTAAACATTAAAAATTATATGATAGTGAAAACAATTTAAAAAACATAAAAACAGAAGCAATTGTAGAGTCATTGACAAAGAGATTAATGTTTTCGCATATGTGGAGGTATAGTTCCAGTGACGAATGAAGTAAATGTGTGTTACACTGGAATATCTGATTACTCAATAGGTCTATTTAAAGGGGCTCAACCACATGCTGATAGACATAATGTGGACCGCATTGATAGCCAATGTTTGAATGCATATTTTAGATACTTCAGATATTGGCAGATTCTCCACAGAAAGTCGCTTATTTCTCGAAAACGGTTCATAGTAGAGAATTTAAATTTGTCGCATTTTAAAGAGGGTTTCAAACAGGTGCCTCCAAGTTTAAAAAATGCACTAATTTATTTATTTATTGCAATATAGTAAATACCACAAATGCACTATATTTTTTTTCTGTAGCGATTAATTCAATTTGCTTCAAGTTTTAAAGTTATTATTGGATCTTCACCACGTGTACATATTTCCAATCCTAGCTTTTCAAATATATATATAGGCCTACACACTTATTGTAAGAACCAATATTCGTTGTTATAAGGAGCCTAGAAACAGTGTTTTCCTCAAAATCAACCCGGGTGTCCAGCAAGAGCTTAACATAATTATAAAAATGTTATTCACTTCAATAGCAGCACGGGAGATATCACGTGACAAGTTTCCCAGCTTTACCTGCAAGTTTACTAGATTGAGTCAATTGAATGATGTCTTGTGTTATTGGCTGTATCTTAATTGTTCGGCTGTATATTGTGTAGCACATTTCGCGTGAAAAGTTTCCGGGTCTTACGAGCCAGTGTACCGGCTGGGAGTGTAACAGATGTCGCGTAAAGAATTTACCTGAATATATCGGAAACATTATTTTACTTTCCTTTTTTATTGCACCAATCTACGGAAAATGAGTGCAGCAGATTTCGCATGAAGAGTTCCCGGGTCTTACGAGCCAGTATACCGGATATAAGTGTAAAAGATTCCGCGTAAAGAATTTTGTCCAATATATCGCAAACATGAACTGACTTTCCTTGTATTTCGCATCTGTTTACTTGACAGTAGTTTAGGAGATTTCGTGTGAAGAACTTCTCCACTTAACGCACCCGACAGAGTGTAGCAGATTTCGCGTGAAGAGTTTCCGAGCTTTACGCGCTATTTTCGAGACAGAGTGTGGAAGATTTCGCGTAATGAATTTTCCAACTCTTTACGCTATAGTTTACTAGATAGAGTGTGGAAGATTTCACGTAAGACTTTTCCAACTCTTCGCGCTATAGTTTACTAGACAGAGTGTGACAGATTTCTCGTGAAGCGTTTCCCGGCTTTGTGCATGCGCTAATATACGACAGCGTGTGGCAAAAAAGGTATAGCATTTCATTTTAGCGTAAATTTATAAGATAAGGTATAGCACATTTCTGATAAATAGTTCCCTAGAACCAAGCGCTAGTTAACCAGATAGAGTTATACAGAACTCCTACAATTGCCCGACATTAGACATCCGTTTACTGGATATAGATGATAGCATGGCAGATTTCGCGTCGAGAGTTTTCCGGCACTAGCTGCCAGTTTATCAGATAGACACGACATAATTCGCGAAACAAAAGCCACGAAGGTAATGCAATATACATTCGTGCATGTCGTTCTCGTAAGACCAGATAACTTTGGTTTTTCACATTTGTATAATTGATGGACGTGATCAATTTAAATATAATTTTACAAAGTACATATGCCTATACGTACATATATCTCTTGATGAGACAAGTTATAACATAGACTATTACAAGAACAGTCGTCAATATACATATATAACAATTGGTTAAATAGTAGGAAAAAAAAATAACTATCAATTTGGGCAGCCGTTGTATGTCAAAAGCGTTCATTACAGCAGAATCTTAAATCATATAAAACCCACTGAGCGGCATCCAAAAAGTTTATTCCACCAGTGCTGTATGTTTACATAGAAGACTGTTGATTAAAGTGTGAGTTTCGGTGAATTTCTCTTCAGTTCTGCCTGCTCTGGGTGATTTGTCTTAAACTCTCTGATTATGTCCGACAGCCATCGAGTGCTGTCCACTTCTTGTCTTGTTCTCAGACAGTCTCAGCCTGTAACGGCCACCTCTTCATATATATTTATGGGTGGAGTGTACTTGGTCTGGTAACGTGTTCACCTTTGCCAGGCCGCCTGCCACTTCACTTGTGATCCTCATAGATTACGGCCACACTTTGCTACCCTTGGTCACTTGCTGTTGACCTGTAGCCTCAGACCGTGGAGTTGGCAGTAAGCAGTAATTACCCCAATTGGCGGGCGGCACCCGGCCTAACAAGACCCACGATTGACCACGAGGGGAGAAATCTCCATCATTAAGGCGCTGCCACTTCCGTTACGTCTAGAAAGCCTTTACCTCGGGTTTAGAATTCGCTGGACCACGTGTCAAAACTGATAGACTTCAACTCAATTCTGCGACTAACAAACTACAGTCGTCTGCTTCCTTCATTGTTTCAACCTCATTTGTAAAAGCAGACATTCACTTAGTGTACAGTATATACCACACTGAGACAATCCCAACATTATCGAGTTGGTGGACTGCTAGAAATCAGATTTGCGTTTATTTAAGAGGCAAAGAATCTTAGACTATTCTCTGGGGCTATTACAAATATTGTCTTACATGACTTTTATGGTGACGAAAAAATTAACATTCATGAAAATTTTTTGCAATGCTTCAATCGGCTTTTTCCCTAATTAATGATATGCTCAAATAACGGAGATATAGCACACCGGTAAAGAACGGCCAAAAATTAAACTGATTATTGGTATATGTGTGTCTGTTGAATTATTTTCACACTATTGTGTGTCTTCTGTACTATCCAATAACTCGCGCCAACATAGACAAGCTTTTCGTGTGCAATTCGTGTTATTTTAAGACCTTATACGCGTAGTCCATGCAGCTCTCTTTCTTATGACTAGAGTAAGTAAAATTGAGCTTTTTCGCTTGATCTTATACAGCTCTGTCCTATTTTGGGTTTTTCTCTCGTTCTATCCTCAGCTTAACATTGTTCTCGTTCACACCTTGAAAACGCTGCTACCTTGTCGCGTGTTAACTTATTGTACTGGTTCGCTTTAAGTTCTTTATTGATGGGCCCGCGGCTGCGGCTTAGAGTTTAGCTTGTCTGCTTACTAATCCTACTTCGATGTAACGTCCATGGTTCGAGTCCGCCTGTCGACCATTAGGTATACGAGTGAGTTATACGATATGGTTCAGGCAATCGCTGGGTTTTTTTTACGCGGTATTACGATATTTAAGCGTATTAAAGAAAGGAACAGTGTGAAATGGACAATCCGTTGTCTTAAGTGAAATAGCATTGAGTACGACAAGTCCAAATCAAACAAACAAACTTTATTGTTGTTGTTTTTTCGTGTTTATCGCTTTGGGAGAAAAACTTTTTCATAAACCGTAAACGAATATCGACGTGTCGACAATAAAACGCTCTGAAATAGATTCATCATTAAATGATGTTGTTTGGTGACTTTATACAATAGCAGTGGTTATGCTAGCAGGTTCGTGTCTTTTGCACTCTGCATTTATGCGTATAGTATTTAAAAAAAACGTTGATGGGCTGTATTTGATCGTAGGTGATCTGAGGCCACTAGCACACACTTTCCAAATAGTCTGTTATCAGGAAAATTGTGAGACTGTCTGTATTATAGAGACTGGGGTTGAGATAATCTTAGAGCGGGTCTTTACTCAACATCTCCCCAGAGTTGAGCTTCATATTGGATGGGTGACCGTGCTTTGTTTATCGGAAACGTGATTTGACTGTAGTTCAGGTGGTAGAAAGCTTGTGTACTCGCGTGCCGCCGCAACAACTCCCCGTACACAGCTTCTCCTCACTCCATTCACTCAGCACTGGCAAATCCCAAAAGACTCGAAACAATCTTCCACAGCGCGCATTACTCTAAGCAATTGCTTTACCATACAATTTCGTGCTTTCACGTTTTTGCTGGAGCCTTCGCTTTTTATTAATCCAGCAGCGCTACTGTTTCTTTCTTTCGCATTAGATTTCTCTGCTATTGGCATTGCCGCTCCTTTCATTGCTACTTTTGTTTTATTTCTGTGAGAAGTCGGGCGATTGTCAAGTACAGTGAATACAATAGCATGAAAGGAATTCTCTGAAGGAAATACTGACTATTGTTTTGCGTTAGTTACAGAAGCCACATGTATATAGAGAAATGGTACGATCGTCCATTACAACCGAAGCGAATTGTTTGTTCACTAGAGTCCGGGAAAGCCACAGGATTCCTTCACGGATATAGCTCATACAGTTAAACAGAAGGAGACTTTATTGTACTTAGAAGGTCAGAATAAATATATCTGTTACCTTTACCGTCTTCTTTACCTACTTCTCTCTGGAACTGGCACAGTAGAGTATATGCCGTAATGGTATTTGATAACCTGTTCGAGAGCTACGACCAGCCTTAAAACGTTCGTCAAAAACACCATGCTGGCGACTTGAGTTACATGGCCACTTCTTAAGGCTTACATTCACACTTTGTAACACAAGAGATGGTGCCTTAATGTATTGAAGTAGTTATATCCAGTGCCTCGTATTCTTCTTTCATTTTATAGATCAAACGATATTGGAATGGGTTTCATTCCTGAATTCAAGGGGATAAATAAGGAATTGCCCAGGTAAAATTAGGTTAAGTTCCAATCATGTTTTTTTAAAAAAGATAATCTTGATTGCAATGTTCCCTCGCGTGTAAGAGAAACGATACCTTACAAGTCAAATTATGATAAATGGTTTAACGACTATGACCTTGATGATAACAGCGAAACCTAACAGTTAAAGACCGATTAGACTATAGTGTATAATGCTCATATGTCTATGTCTATGTCGTTAAACTTACAATGGATTTTTGGCCATAGACCATTACATTTTTAATGGTCAAAGATAATCAGGATTACACTAAAATCTAGTCGTTATAGAACCACACAAGTTACATGAAGTCTAATGACAATAGGCATCCATGTTTATAATAAAATCTTTGGCCATAGAGTTGCGTTTGTCTAATGAATATTGGTCTCCATGCTTGTGATAAAGTAAAATGCTGTTTTAGGGTTTATATATATAATAGCCACATGTTAAGATCACAATTAATGTCTAATGTAATTAAAAAGACCACATGGAAGTCCATTTTTCATAGACCCACTTCTGTAAAACCAAATAGACCCAATAAAGTTCAGAGGCCATAGACTAAGATATATATTAACAAGACAGAAAAATAAAGACCGTATCTAGCATATTTTATTTGTTTGTGGGCAATACCTCGTCAGAGCCATGTAGCGGCATGTCCGTCACGTGAGTCTTAGTTCTGTGTTAGGGTTAAATCTAAGCCTATCCCTAAAACTAACCCAAACACTAAACCTTGCCCTAAATCTTAACCTGAACTAACCCCAAACCTAACACTAACAATAACCCTAAACATTACATTGGCGTCATATCTTACCTGATGAATGTACTCATGTAGCGGTATAGTGTATGTATGGTGGACTTACCATGCCATTTGGTTTTGGTATAGTCGCATAAACTTGTCAATTATTCAGTAAATATCCATTAAACAAAGTTTACAGACCTCAGTTTATGCCATTCAGATACAGAGGGACAATAATATAAACGAATAAATAATTTATGTTGTGGAAAAAGTACCATGATTACATTATTTCTTTTAGAACATTACCTATTATTCCATAAACATAAACCATAAAACTATCGATGTGTAATATTTACTGTAAATTAACACTTACTGAGTGAGACTTTCCACAGAGCTGGGTTTACAATAAAATATGAACTTAAGGCGGTGTCATAGGTAATACAATATGCAACAGCAGTCCAGTGCTCATATATAGAGGGAAACAAGATATTAAAATGATTAAAGGAGGCTATTTCAGACATACCCTAACGAACTAATGCGAAATAATTATATTGAAGTGTACTGGTGGTACTCTGCTACCTATAGAAATAAACTCTTTGAACGGAAGTCCATAATTCTTGGAATCAGTCGCAGACCTTATCGTACTTTGATTGCACCAACCAGATAAAACGATGCAATTTGTAACGATAAGCAACAGACTGGATTCCAATCCCAGTTGAGACACATAGGATATAGGCTGCAAACATAATTTCTGACGCTAAGCTTATTTTAATAATAATTATAAAAAAATGTTATTATCTTTAAAGTAAAACATCATTACGTAATTTCATGAACCATATTTTCAGGTTGATCTATATTTTTTGATCATGTCTCTTCGCTCAAAACCCTCAATTAAGGCAAAAGCTCTGCTTGTGTCAAAATGCGATGACCGATTTAGACTTTAGGGCAGATGATAATGGGATGTGTAAACTAAACTCTATTGGCTGGTGTAGGCCCTATGTAGTTGTAGACGTAGGAGCCCTAATGTCACTTGCGATTGCCTGGAACTACTCACGATCAGTTGGAACTGGTCGTAGTAAGCAGAACATACGGGACTATCTAGAACTGAAGGACAACTAGTTGCCGATATACGCGGTTGCGCCTATGGGGCACATTTAAGCTACGACTGGCTATAGTTGCCGACGATCGGCAACTGTCCCACTGGAACTGATCTAGAACAGAACTAGTTCAATGGTGTTGCCAACAGCATTTCGGACGGTTAGTTCGAATTATGTATTGGGTCTATTTGTGACATAATTTAATGCTCTCGTTAGCAACGCGTTTCAATGCAGGGAAACACAATACCATATTAGCTAAACAACAGAAAAGCGTTAACCAATCAAACTTTGAATACATTATGAGATACAGTTCATATATATCCGAGATCAAACCGACTTTTATGGCCCCATTTTAGAAATCAGCTATGTTCTGCATTTTGTCTTTTTTACCTCTGGCAAAGGGGTGTTTGTTCAAAGTGTAGCCATGTCGTATTTACTTAGCACTGTAGGAACATTATTTTTCAAATAGAGAAAATAACTTTACTTTGTATTGTTCTTGTTTTGTATTGATTTGGTTAGTTACTGTTGGAGTCTACCGCCAACTTATAAGTTGGAAGGAAAATAATCAATAAATTAACCAATGATACATCACGTGCGCTTTTCGAGGCAATGGTATTCTGAACGAGTTCTAGATGCTTACCTTATTTCCAAGATTTAGGGATTTATATATTGTAAACTTTTTTGGACACAAACTTACGCCAACGTGAATACATTCATTTACAGTCTTTTGTCGTATTCATTTAAACTATATTTATTGATGTAGAAAAATGTGCCTCATGCCATATATTCGACTTATGTGGTCAAATTTGCCTTCGGTCATATTCAAATATTAAGTATTCCATGTGGGCAAACTTGCCTCTTATCATATCCAGATTGCGATATTTTACTGATGTGGAAGAACAGACCTCTTGTCATATTCAGATTGCGATATTTTACTGATGTGGAAGAACAGACCTCTTGTCATATCCAGATTGCGATATTTTACTGATGTGGAAGAACAGACCTCTTGTCATATTCAGATTGCGATATTTTACTGA
>JAQQZZ010000001.1:1409815-1426706 GCA_030265115.1 Mopalia vespertina
GTCGGTAGAGTGTTGGGCCTGTAACCCAAAGGTCCCGGGTTCGAATCCCGGTGGAGGCAAGCAAATTTTTCTCACTTTATTAATTCAAAATATATATATTTTCTCTCTTCATTTACTCAAAATTGTTGACAGATTAAGATATATTTTTATTGTAAAGAAAGAAAATTTTGCTTCCCTCCATCGGCACAGGTTAAGATATAGTAGACAAATAATGCCTCTTGTTATATCAGAGTGAGATATATGTTGACAAATATACATCTTGTTGTATCAGAGTGAGATATATGCTGACAAATATACATCTTGTTGTATCAGAGTGAGACATATGCTGACAAATATACATCTTGTTGTATCAGAGTGAGATACATATATGCTGACAAATATACATGTTGCCATGTCAGATTAAAGTTCATATGCTGACAAATAAATCCATCGTATCCTAACATATTGAGATGATTCAGTTGATGTGGGCAGAAATACACATCTTAAGATTGAGATGTCTTTAATAACGCGGGCAAACAATCACCATAAAGACTTATTCACGGAGTTCCCACAAAACATCTTCACGGAATTCACACAAAACTTGTTCACGGAATTCACACAAAATTTATTCACGGAATGCCCACAAAACGTGTTAAGGGAATTCACACAAAACTTAATTGTCCACGGAATTCACACAAAACTTGTCCACGGAGTTCCCACAAAACATGTTCACGGAATTCACACAAAACTTATTCACGGAATTCACACAAAACGTGTTCACGGAATTCACACAAAACTTGTTCGCGGAGTTCCCACATAACTTGTTCACATAATTCACACAAAACGTGTTCACGGAATTCGCACAAAACTTTTCCACAGAATTCACACAAAACTTGTTCACGGAATTTACATAAAACTTATTCACGGAATTCACCTAAAACTTGTCCATGAAACTCACACAAAACTTGTTCACGGAATTTACACAAAAGTTGTTAACGGAATTCCCACAAAACTTGCTCACAGAGTTCCTACAAAACTTGTTCACGGAATTCACACAAAACTTCTTTAAAAACTTGTTCACGGCATGCACACCAAACATTTTCACAGAATTCAAACAGAATTTGCCCACGGAATTCACTCAAAACTTGTTTACGGAATTCACACAATACTTCTGCTTGTAGTAATCTGTACCTGAACGATATTGACAATGGATTCTTTCAAAGAGTTTTGAAACATTCACCGAAAACCTCACCCTTATTTTTATTTTATTTTACAAATATAAACATAATATATTGGATAGGCGTAAATTCATTTTATATGATACATTTACATGTATTATAGTGGGATTTTTAGGGGTTTTTTTATCATTCCTTACATGGTTTGTTTAGTGATTGAGTTTTTTCTTTCGTATTTGTATACGATAATCTCGATATCTTTTCTATTGTATATGGGGTATCATCCATACTAACGATTTTGAGTTCGTTTGCTTTTGTCGAGCAGAAATATAACCAAACATTCTGGTGATAAAAAGAGCATTTCAGGACAAAATAAGAATATCTTAACGAGTTCGATATAGTAAATATGGTTAGTGTAACATCAAATATAACTTCAGTAAATGATCAGTTATTTCTACTGTCTGGTTTAGAAAGACCATGTCGATGGTTCAGGATATGTGTTAAATACGAGGATGTTCTAGACACTCAGGCAACATGGCGATAATATGAACAGAAATACCAGAATAAAGAGTGTAGTTCAAAAGATGTTATACCAGGATTTATTGGGCAGATATCTGTGTGGACTATTGTAAGAAAGGAAAGACTTTTGTCTGGCCTGGACTCGAGGAGTTAGTCAACCGAACTGACAAATATTCAATGTTCCACCCGTCCTTCGGTCGACTCGCAAAGGAGATGGACTCCAGTCTTCCCCCTCGACTCTTGGAGGATTGAAAAGAAGACACGACTGTACAAACACTCCCCTTATATTCACTCAAAGTCTCAAACACAAGAATATTCTTTCAGATTTAATGAACATTGAGTTAAAAAGTATAACCAAAATGTTGCTTTCAAAGACGATGCCAAAGTGTCTATTGTTTGAATCACAAATGGAGGGGCCTCCAGTTTGCTTCTCGCTGAGGAAAAATCTAAAAGGAATTTCAAAGTTTCTGAGTGGACGGGGTCATTTCGGAGTAAGGTACACACAAACATGGAATGCTCATTTCAAGGTTTACCCTCCAAACATTGATATATATCTGAGAGTGTGAAAAACAGTTGGCGGGACTTTAGCTGTCTGGACTAAACCAAATATAGAGAGAAGGCTGAGTGCGACTGTTAGAGCAGCTACATCCACAAACAGATATCCCAATGTGCACAGAGATGGGATTTAAACCCAATTTCTATGGCTGTGTATGATCTTATAGAGTGCAGGACTGACGGTTTCGTTTGAATTCTTCTATCCATACAAACAGAGTTAGCTGTGGCATACTATAGCCACGTTTACACAACTAATAATCACAACTTTCCTATGTTAAGGCCAAACCCGGCAATGAAATGGTTTGAAATTGCAATCTGGCTGAAGAATGTCTACATCAAAACACACTATGTATCTGGCTATCGCTTTAACTAGTACAGCAGTCTATAATCCCATTTGCGGCGATTCCTAGTGAATCGGGCAGCATGTTTTCAAGACGCTTATATAAATTGACTTTTGCTTCTCTTCTGCCTATCTGTGACCTTTGTAGAATTGCTGACAACCTCGGGTCCCATGGTAATTCATTTGACTGCTAGGATCAGGTTATTCTGTCATTCCCCTGGAGAGATTCACTCCATGTTTTTCGGGAAGGTTATCATTCTGCAAACTCCCCCCTATTGCCCTCTCATTGCTCCTGGGTAAACGCGGGCTCCTGTCCTCTTAGACAAGCCTTGATGGGAAAAAAGAAGTAGAAGAGTTTGCAGCCATGTTCTAATCTCATTTCTCGGAGTTTCTTTAATTTTTCCTCCAGTGATATTGATCTAATAGTCGGACAGGAAGTTTTTTCGCTCAGAAATGGCCCTTCAGTTGTAACCCAAAACACAGATCGGACACAAATGAACAGAAATTGGACTCAAAACCAGACTTAGCTTATTTCCGGGCATTCTGTTCGGCTGTTGTAACTTTTTGGAGATTGTCTGAGATGTGACTGGAAGAATCCGACGAGGATTGTTCTTTAATCGAAATGCTGTCTTCAGCATTTAACATGTAGATACTCAAGTGCGCTCAAGTTAGCTTTTACAGCCTATACAAATATTCTCTCTTTCTGAATAGTTAACTGTAATAATATCATTTTGTGAGGGAATATTTTCAGAAAACAATAACGTAACAGTAATACTTCTGTTTTAGATTCTTTTCCATCCACTAAAAACAATGTAACATTCGCTTTACAGTGACAACGATTCATCATCCAAGTGCTTTTCGTTTGAAATATGATTTCGTATTTATTTCTATGGTCGATGATATTTAATCAAATCCATCCACCATTGCACATTATAACGATTGACAAATTATAAAGATTCCCACATTAATAAATTGCAGAACTATGAAGATTGAATTATTGACAATTATTAACAACTTATTTAGCTGTTAAAATTAAGGTCGACCGAATAGGTATAAAAGCAAGAATTGTTATAAATGCTCTACTAAAGTTTCGTACACAAACTGCAATTTCTTGTTATTTTATGTATATTTTACAAGTACAAACTACGAGGCCAAGTTCCATTTATGGACTTTATCAATTACATAGTATAAAAGTACCATGACTTGTAACAACATCATATGTTTTGTTTGATTGGGCTTTAACGGCGTACTTAAGATTATTTCACTCATATGACCGCATATCTGCCCAGTGTATATAGAAACTACCGTAGACGCCACTGGCAAAAGACAGAGACAAGATAGGACAATCTCAAGGCACAACAACAGCTCGGTTTCATGCTTCCTGAAATCTCCGAGAGTATCAGGAATCCCTCCCCATCCGCCATCCTGTATAATAAGAACTATACTTTTATTTTTTTTAAAAACCAGATACATTACGAGGAAAATTTTGGTATGACTGAATGGGAATGTGCACTGAATTTTAAAAAGAGTATTTATTGCAAGGTACGTATTTTTAAAGAAAACAAATGTGTATGCAGGTGTGTTTTTTGTTTATTTTTGTTTGTTATTTTAATACCCTTTGGAAGCTAAACATGGAAGTACCACGTAGCCTTACAGAAACATTCGCAACTTCTTCATTCATGTGCTGTTTATGTAGTTGATAATGATATTTGATTTTCACATCACTAATAACAGAATGCTATCCAATCAGATTGAATAGTCGTGTTAATTCATTCATTAAAATTCTCATATCATATTAGTGTAGTATGTTAGTTTTGGCAGAGTATGGTGATCACCTCATGGCACGGTAATATTTCATCGTGTCATATAATCGACTGGGGGTTATTCTCAATTGGTTAGTCGTTCACAAGGCTGTCGCTGTTGATTCGTTTCTCTATCTCACTCATTTTTACCCTTGTCTTTCCATGCTCGTCATGTCTACATTAAATATCAGTTGGCCAGTAGTGCGATGAAGGCCCGTTAGAGAAGGAACGGATATCCTGAAGCACTATGTTCACTGCACGGAAGTTTCTGCCCCAGCTTCCAGGCCGGGTTTACCTAGGCTAGATTAGGCGGGCTGAGTCTATTGACTCTCGGCGCGATCCACTAGAGCGTAATGTCATCCCCAGTAGAAACCACAGGCCTTACGTACACACATTTTCCTGAATTTAAATTTGAAGAAAGTTGCAGTCATCCCAACAATCTAGGGAGAGCTGCGAAGAGGTACGGCTTGTGGAAACAGAATGAATTGCGGCTGGTTGGCCTTCTCCTCAAGCCTTATGGTCCACATGATTCAAATAGGAGCTCCCCTCTAACATACGGCATGGAATTAAGTCGCTATCCCGGCTTTTTCCCTATTTTTTCTGAGGTCGTCTTGTTTGAAGTAAAAGCTAGGTCTAACCGCCTCCGATTTGATCAGAAAATCATTAAATCTCAAGTAAATGACAAACAAAGCCACGAGAGTATATAGTTGGTGGTGAGTAGAGGTTTGAGTGTGTCGGCGACATGACTAGTTTGGCACGAGACTAACGTGAGGTCCACTCACCCCAGGTCGGATTTCACGTCCTTCCTTAAAAAATCTACCCCTACAAAACACCGCATTTTGGCAAGCTGGTGAAAATCCACTGCTAGCTGTTGCCGTTTTAACGTGTCTACACAGGATATCTAACTAACCCGAGTTTGTCCCGCACTGATCACATCGGCCAAATCACGGTAAATATGGGATCATATCATATAATTTACCCTCTGCAAACATACACACTTATGCCGGATATTTTATTGCTTGACAAAAGGTCTGAAAAGACGTGTATATCCACATTCAGAATATGTGACTTATATTTCTTATTTGAAACTTTAAAACAAAAGCCAATGCCATCTTACATATATAGGGTATTCTGACACTGTGTGCTACGAAAAAAAGTAAAGGAAACAACAAAACAAAAACATACATACAGATAAAAATAGTTTTCATTGCTTTAATACTTCTTGCAAAGCGGACTCACTCAAATTGTCAAAATACTTTCGATTTTGTGACCAGGTATGTGAATTACTGGATTTCTCCTTCAATTTAAATCAACTTTGGATTAATTTCAAATTGTTATGTCGCTGTATGATTTTTCCTAAGTTTATCGTGGAGTTGTGGGTTTATTATGTGTACATGTACTAAAATAATATTGAAAAATAAACTTTATACGAAGTTAACAACCTTGGAAAACGATAATATAGACTTTCTCATTTCATAGTTGGATCATTTTTTTTAAATTTTTATGGTAATTGTTGCAATCAATGGTTCCTTACACATGGGTAAATGCATTGGCGAAATATAATCTAATTGGATTTGAATATAGACATTGTCATTAGAAGAATGACACAGTTTAACAAGGATACCAACGGAATGAATTCAAAAGCAATAAAAACATATAACAACGGAGGTTACAAAAACAGCATTAGGAATTGTATAACAACGGAAATAATAAAAACAACATTGCGATCTGATATAAGAACGGAAGTTACAAACACAGCTGTAAGGACAGATATAAAAACGGACTAACGAAAACACCATTAAGGACTGATACAATAACAGAAAACAGCAATATAGAATTATGTAACAACGGAAATTACTTAGTATTCTATTGTATCGTCACGTGGTACAAACGGAGTGCTTTCATTGGGTAACACATCCAAGTGTATACGACAGAATTATATAACAACGGAAATAACAAAACAGCACTCAGGACTGATATAACAACGGAAGTACATTAACAAAACATCAATAAGGAATTATATATCAACGGAAGTAACAAAAACAACACCAAGGACAGATATAACAACGAAAATAACAAAACACCAATACGGTCTGTTAAAACAAAGGAATATCAAACCAGCATTAAAGACTGATATATCAAGCGAAATGTAACAAAGCAACAATAAGGACTGGTATGAAAAAAGAAGTATTTACAAAACAGAAATAATGGTTGACATAACAACGCACGTATTAAAACAGGAATAAGGACTAATTTATTAACATAAATATTGTTATCAAAAGATTAATAATACAACAACAATCGATTTAAACAAATTTCATAATTAAAATATAATCAAGCTACCATTGGCATTAGTATATACAATACATAATATAGCTAAACAATAATTAGAACTGATATAAAACCGAAAATAACTAAAGCTGATATTATTACGTATCTGGGGCCAGTTGCTCGTAAGGCTATAAGTCGCGAACACCAGGTTAAATAGCTAAAAGCAGATTAGAGATAGACCTTTATCATGGCGTGGGGTCATCTAATAGCCGATTGAATTAAATAGTGCTTTGTATGAGCAAATGGCCCCAGAAGTATAATGTGTAGTTAAAAACGAAAAAGTATTGTTTGTTTGTTTGATTGGGTTTAACGCCGTACTTAGGGTTATGTCAAATGAAGGCACACCAGCCCAGTGGGTGAAGGAAATCACCCTTAACGTCACTGGCAACAAACAAAGACAGGACCGGACAATCACAGAACGTCATTAGAGAGCGTGAAACAGCTCAAGTCTCCACTTATATTGCTATTCTAGCCCGACCATTTCTAGAACAATAAGTTCTTCGATAACCATGATTCGATGTTATCTAGCGCTACTAAGGCTTCTTTATTTCGTATATATGCAAATAACGCGATATTTAGACGGACTATTGTTTGTTGTTGGATACTATTTGACTTTCTACCAAGTGATATCACTGATGAAGTGTTTACAGAGAATAGATCTAATGTCGGTCTGTATACGAATTTATACTATATGTTTGACTCATATATTCAGTACTCATAAAACGATGGTATTGTTTTTATGTTAAATTAAGAGACGACAACATAATTAAGAATTACATTGTTGAAAGGAAACATATATAAAAGTTCCGAAGTAAGACAAAATAAAATGAAACTCTGCCACTGTATGACAAGCAATTTCATTAGAAATATAAACTTATATAATCATTTTATGTTAAATAATTCAATGCATAGACACAACATAAAGTTTTAATTGAAAACATGTTCTTAAGCCACAACTTTTCCTAACACAACATAAAGTTTTAATAATTCAATGCATAGACACAACATAAGTTTTAATTGAAAACATGTTCCTGAATCAACATAAAGTTTTAATTGAAAACATGTTCCTGGCACAACATAAAGTTTTAATTGAAAACATGTTCCTGACACAACATAAAATTGATAACATGTTCCTGACACAACATAAAGTTTTAATTGAAAACATGTTCCTGACACAACATAAAGTTTAAATTGAAAACATGTTCCTGGCACAACATAACATTTAAATTGAAAACATGTTCCTGACACAATATAAAGTTTTAATTGAAAACATTTTCCTGGCACAACATAAAATTTTAATTGAAAACATGTTGCTGACACAACATAAAGTTTTAATTGAAAACATGTTCCTGACACAACATAAAGTTTTAATTGAAAACATGTTCCTGACACAACATAAAATTGAAAACATGTTCCTGGCACAACATAAAATTTAAATTGGAAACATGTTCCTGACACAACATAAAATTTTAATTGAAAACATGTTCCTGGCACAACATAAAGTTTTAATAGAAAACATGTTCCTGACACAACATAAAGTTTTAATTGAAAACCTGTTCCCGACACAACAAAAAGTTTAAATTTAATTATATTAATTATAAATATTTAAAAACTAAGACATTAGTTTAGATATGGTATGGTTTGATGATACTTTAAGAATAGCTTGATCATTTGAACTGACGCTAAAATTTCCTATATACCAAAGAAACGTTTACAAGAATGCAACATTCGCTACCATTTTAATCCACATGATACGCATTTGTTTTTAATTGTATGTTTTTTGTGGGACACAAATATCACCGTTACTTTCATTTTGTTTTTATATTAAAAAATTGATTTCTAAAAATATTCGTTTTGGTATTATAAATGAAGGTGTAGTAGAAAAAGTAATCTAGTATAACTTCTTCAACAAAGAAGACATATACGTGATGTTCGTTTGCCGAACTAGTAATACAAACATTGTACTAAAATTAAATTTCGCATTTGAGCTGTTTGCCGCACTATAGTAATTTAAAAAAACCTTACGTCCTCGAATAAGTCGGCTGATAACACAGTCCGCGTTGTGTGGAGATTTCACACATCTGTTTTGGGTACAGAACATAACCTACTCAGTATTTTACAGTCGTATTAAATTCTCTAGGTTTATTTAGATGTGGTCAAAATGTACTATTTTTATGCTTATTCATATATCTATGACGGCCGAGCGTTGTGATCATAACACAGTGACGAGAATCTCGCGAGGTTTAGTTGATTGACAAAAACAATATATACTAAAATGAAATTTCTCATTTGAGCCATTTACCGAACTAAAAACAAGAACATAAAATTTGATGTCTAAGAGTAGAAGAACTATTTATCATAAATGTATTTATCTATCATTTACAAGTGTCTCTTTATATCAAATGCTAAGGCTTTCTGAGTGACAATATATAGTCCTTGTGGTCATATGAAGTCACATTCTTTGGGACATACAGGAAGACAACCACCAATACGATGGAGTAAAATCAATCAGGTTTTATCGTTTCGATTTTTGTTTCTAATTTTGTTGGTGTATCATTGGTCATCGTTGAATCCTCGTTTACGTCCTGTCTTTGATGAACGACTTTTCATTTAACGGTTCAAGCTGTCGCCAAATATACTATTTAAAGTGCTCCTCAAAATGCGAACCTTACTAAAAGACGCCTTGGACTGTGGTCGTGACATCGATCAAGTCCGTTATTTGGCTGTCACCAGTAATGAGCATCGGTTTAATGTGTCCATGATAAGACTGATACTTTATTATAATTGACAATATGGACAAAATGAAGCAAATTATAGAGGACTCTATCTTGTTCACAGGTTCCCCTCATTTAGACTTTCTATTAGACTGTCTATCGTCCTTATTGGACCCTTGTCAGAGGTGAGTCTAATCTGGCTGAAGATACGACAACATAGGTCAACGGTATCTATACTGATAAATCTTTAATGTAGCAATACGTTTGCACTATTCTATCAGGTAACAAGGGAAAAATATTTAGTATATAAATTACCACAATGATTTATGTTTTAAATGAGTTTAAATTTTGTTCCGCAAATTGTCTTCCAATAAAGACTTTTAAAATTGTGAAATTTTTAATTCAAATTTTAAAATGATAATGTTGATTGGTTGCTTCATTGATGATTGATTATTTTTATTTATTTTTTTATTTATTTATTTATTTACTTATTTATTTATTTGTTTATTTATTGATGTTTTAATTTATTCAGACATTTTTTTCATTGTTTCATTAATTCTTTCATTTATTTATTCACCTATAACTAGAAGGACATTGGATTGTGTAAATCCTGATAACTACACTGTTTCTTTAATGAATTTTCAATATTATGACTATTTGTACTTATAACGTGAGGTGGAGAAGAGTATGTTCGTAGTAAAATAAATTCAGCAGGCCTCCCGAACAAACGAAATTGTTTCTGTTTGTCTTTTTTATTGCTGTTTCAAATCAAGGTTTATTAAATTTAAGTTTAGAGTTTCACAACGGTATTCCGTAATAAGTCAGCCTGCTGGTCTAAAAGACCGAAATAGAACTGCTAAATACTAGCACGTATTTAAAACAGAATAAGGACGCCTAAAAGAGGTCTCCAGGACTTCATAGTTATACTTTTATGTATAAAACTAACACAAGCGTACTTATATTAACACAAACCTACTTATGTATACAATTAATACAAACGTACTTTTGTATAAAAATTTACAAAACGTACTCTGATGAGTCGCTAAAACAGGTCCACATGACGTCATAGTTATACGCTTTAACTTATTTATGTATAAAATTAATTCAAACGTACTTATGTTTACAATTAACCTAAACGTCCTCTACTGAGTCGCAAAACACAGGTCCCCAGGATACAATAATTGTACGCTATAACTTATTTACGTATAAAAATAACACAAACGTACAATTTTTCAAATATTTTCTTATATATCCATCATGGTTTTCATATTCATAAAAAAATGACACCTTCCTATGTATTAATTATACCACGAGGCCTGCTATTTAATTATACTCTTATTCAAGAAACTTAAAATGCAATAAGCATATAAATTATCGTCATATTTTTGTTGAATTAAACTACTCAAATTATTATTCGTGTGTGTTTCAAAGGTACCACGAGGCCTGACAAGAATGTGTTTTTGTGTTTGGGGAGTGCTTTTATCTTTGTCTCATTTTAACAATATGATCTGACGCCACTTTTCCATTCTGTTAACCATATTTGTGTTACGAAAGATATACATTCGGTTTTGTAACATGTGAAGAATTCTGTTAAATATGTTGCCTTGTATTTCTAATGTGATTATAAGTTGCCAAGAGAGTAAGCAACAGCCCCGAACTAGAATCTTCAGAATGGTCATGTGACGACAGAAACATTCGCGCCAGGCAAATAAAGATGGCCGACGCGAGTTTCGTGGAAAGGTTGCTGTTGACTCGAGTAGAGCTAAGTCTACAGAAAATAAGAACATTTCCAACGGCAGAATTTACATAGAGTTCGTTTAGCAGAAATTCAAACAAAAATACAGGGCAGATGATCTCACTCTGTCAGCCTTTTCATTTTTTCTTTGGTTTTTATACATAAAAAATGTCCACTTTGTTAAATCTTGCAACCTGCCATTGTGGACCTCTGTCGGTATGACGGTCGCCAAAACGCGTTAAAAACTTCTCAGATATGTGGAACCGTTCGCTTTATATGTCATAACATCTCTGCTAAAGTTGGATTTGTCGGATTAAAAACTCAAATGAATTCGTACTCAGAAGTTTCTAATGGGCGATACAAATATGGAATCTCCATTCTTGCGATCCAACAAAACACCAGCCGCATATTTTCCTCCCAAATTGGCTTTTTGTGTGATTTCTTTATCCAGACTGATACATATTTTTTCGTGCAAAAAAGTTTAATTCAAACACTAATCGGTCTCCCTCTGTATTATTTGTTACAGCAGCTCACGATCGAAGCAAAATATGTCATTATAGACTGACCCCTGGTTGAATTGATTTGAGCCTAATCTGTTCACATGCTCATTTAATTCCAACTAAAGTCCTAAATTAAAATACATTTAAGAAAAATAACTTGAGATAAATTTAAGTCCGTAAAGAAAACAGATGGTAATATAACACCCAGAAGCACATTTACGTTATACTTTTTCTAGAAGATCAACGATTGTGTTGCAAAACAAAAACTCATTTCAAATCTTCCTATAAATTTGTTTTCATTTCATTCAGACTAGACTGTCAATTTCCTCCCAATGTGTCGTTTTTCTTTAAAAGAAAGTTGAAAAAAAGCTTTTTATGCGAGAACCCACTTGCTATATCCAACAATTTAACAAAAATGTGTATTTTCATTTCTAATATTAAGATGTTACTAATACCCCGGTGCTTGTCAATCCTTTCTTACTTAGACCTAATACAACTTACAAAAGTATTAAACTCCTTTCTGTGTCAGATAACTCTTACATGTTGGTATTAATAGTGGAGTCATTTATATGTATCGTTTAAGGTTTTTATTATTTATTCATAAATATAATATAATAACTCACCAAACACTTCTTTTGAAAAGAAAGTTTGTGACCGGTATGCGAACCCGTCTTAAACCTGACTAACAGATTAAGACCAATTTACTACAAAAAATGTTTCCAATGGCTTTAAATTTGTCATTATTATTTTTTAATGTAGAGAAGGAAAATATATCAAGTATATTGCAACGCAAGTCAATAAGGCACTCTACGTCAACTTGACTTTAAACTGTTTGTTTGGATTTAATTTGAACGTTGTAAAAGATGAAAGCAAGAAAGCAATGCCATGTAATATGGACAGAATCGTGTGTTTGTTTGATATCATTGTGATAGAGCCGATGTTGATTAATCTAGCGGCGATGATGCAGATTATATATAAGTAAGGAATACTGTGTGTTGTATTTCAGGCGATTATTGATATGTATCCGACCTTTTTCAAGGTGGATGTTAACTTATCGATTTGGGGGGTTTGTTTTGGCGGGTAGATTATCCAATAGCTTATTGTCTAAAGAGCTCTCTACAGTTATATCAGTTTATTGACAGTTTCATTACCACCCCTCTGAGATCCACATCAAGTAATCATTACGTAATACACACTGTTTTTGCCGCCTCCCCTAAATCACATGAAACACGTCTGGAATTCTACAAAATCTATCATCTCCCCTTTAACCTCTTCACCTTTGTGAAGCTCTAAATTATAGGTGTCCTTTTAGATACCTACATTCTCAATATAACTTTTTTTGCATAAGTAAGCTAAACTTAAGGATACTGTGTAATTGTTATATTTTACGTAAATTATAATTTCATATATTTGTTATCGTAGATAAAGAAAATTTTGTTTGCCTCCACCGGTATTCAAACTCGAGCCTCTGGTTAGCAGAGCCAACGCTCTAACTGACTGAGCTACACAGGTTTACGGCAGAACGACCCGTATATATACAGCTATATAAGTTATATCTTATAATTGTTTTGAAAAACTCTAAAAGTCCAAAATGTGGTTTCCATGTACTAGAATCGACAAAATAGGTATATTTATATATCAAAGGTAAGCCAATATTTCTCTTTCCATTTATTCAATATATTTATTTATCAATATGTATTTTATTAATTTATTTTTGATCTGTTTTTGTATGTCACAACCTATTCTGAAATTCATTTTATATTGATCATGGCTTGAATTAACCGTCAATTATTTTGTTTTATTTCATACAAATCAGCATCACGTTGCATTGTGATCACCCTACACATTAAAGAAAACTAATATTAAATAAAACTAAGATCGGAAAACACTTACATCGAAAAAAATTAACATCAAAATACACTATACCATCGAAGAATATTAATATCGAAAAACGCTGTCTTCAAGAAACATTGACATTTAAAATTAACACTTTGATAGAAAACACTGGCATCTAAACAATACTGGACACTGATATGGTAGAATGCTGATATAGTAGTCAAGTTGCTTGTAAGATTGTACACATTTAATTTTGAAGAACAGTTGTATATAAGTGTCATGGAGGTGTATGTAGCCTTTCATGAAGCAGATCAGTATCATATAGAAACAGTTTGGTAACAGCTCTTATATTGGAAAAGTAATTTTAAAAGAAAGAAAGACGTCAACACTGAAAAACATTCACCTTAACTTCAATAGTTGTGATACAATTAACATGAAAGAGTATTGTATTTACAAAAGAGAATTAAAAGACTTTAAAAGATAATATATTACATTGGAGAACCCAGCTATAATATTCAATGATATTAAACATCATGAGCATCAACATTTGAAAACTCAGTTTCGAAGCAGAAAAACCCCCTGAAAATATCTTTAATTTAGAAAAACAAATCACGTTGAAGAGCTTTATGTTTAATGACCACTGAATCGAACAAAATATTTACACACTGTACAATATAAATTAAGCCTGATAGAAATAAAACCAGCGTTGAACAACAGTTAGATGAAAGTCTGTTAGGATTTGGTTAATGATCAAATGTTGGTGGCATGGATACATTACAAAACTTAAAGCTATAGGATACAAAGTTACAAAAAAAAGGCCATGGTTGTAAGGAGAAAAGTTATCATTTGGCAACACAACACCATCAGTTCACTCCGCTAAAACGTTGATACATTATTTTCAATGCGCCTTTCACGATAAATTTGTGTTATCAGATAAGTTTAATCGTTCAGATAGAGATGGAACATTTCACAAAGGAAACATTTGGTATGAAGGCTATAGGACACGAATGTTCCCATGACAGAATTTCTTCGTGTACAAATCATGGTTTTGTGGATATCGAGAACGTGCGATGTCTTATTTCTGTGTGTCATTCGCCCATATATTTTTATTGTAGAGAAGGAAATTTTGCATAAGTCTATATACATATAGTTTTTTATTTTTGGAATATTTAACTTGCTATTAAAAGCAATAAAGTACAGAATCGTGGCGGTTTGTTGTAGATTATATACGTGAAGAATTCCTCCACTAATCCTTATATAAATGCTATTTCTCTGGGTTTAACGCGCTATTTGTCCGACATGCTTCATGTGACTACCCACAGTGCCACCTCTACCATTTTTTCCCCTTTTCCTTCTATTTTTATGGCCAGTTTCTATCTAGTCCGTTGCAGTTTCTTACCATGCAGGCTCAAGTCGCCTCTGTAGCAAAAAGCCAGTCAGAGACAAACCGGCACACATTCAGCACACAGAGGCAGGCAAATAAAACGTGCGCTCTATCTGGAGTTAGATTAGTTATTACAGGGGATTGGACACGTCCTGGCCCAGCCAATGGAAACAATACCCCGCAATGACATCCGGTCCCCGAAACCTCCACTCTGTTCAGATCTGACTTACACACCTCCATTGTTTAGCCGCTCTCTCTTACGAATTCTAACGTTTGTGTATCGAAATTGCCGATGTGAGATTGTGTAATTTTGTCTGTTTTAACTATTTGTGTTTCTCCCCCACAGTTGCACACAAGTCACATTATAAGCCGATTTCTTTATGACTCCGCTCCAGAACAGCGACATGTCATGGCCTAACAAAACTGGCTCTATTTGAAAGCTGTCTTTGTATATATTCTACAGTAAACCTGTATAAAAGGTGTAAACTTCTCTAAGTGTTAAATTTTTAACGTCGGAAGATCGTATGCATTAATGGGTTTGACTCCTGATTGCTTTAAAGTACAGACAACCAGATAAATACAGTAAAAATTAAATTAGAATGTATATGATTATATAAACAGTAAACAAAATATCAAACACTATTGATGGCCAACGGATTTGATTTTGAAGGGGTAATATTTGGCCACAAAAAGTAAGATACCTTCTGTTTTGTATGTTGAAGGCAGCATTGCAACTGATTTAGAAGACTAGAGCAAGAGACAGTACCATGCAAACTCGATAGATTTCGGGTTCAACACCTGTGCAATTTCACTTATGCCTATTTAAAAGGTATTATGTCCGACGAAATAGTATTAATTGGTATATCCTTCTTAACGAAAATAACATGAATCAATCCACCAAACAATATACTTTTTCATTTTGATGGGGATGTTAATTGTCCGAGGATGGTTTGATTTCTTTCGCTGATTAATCTCCCTCTATCACTCGCAGTATATTGTACAAAGACCCCGAGGCTGGATAACCAGGAGAGTACAAAGGACCGTTGCCCTGGGTCCCCTTCATAAGGTCCCCATCTATTTAATTTTGTTTTCAGTATTTTTATAATTACTATTCCCCAACTAGCACTGGATTTGTCATTGGCAAACTTTGCTAGAGGCGATCTGCTTTGTTTGGTTAATATTCTAAATAAACTCTATAACAAGCTAAACATTTCATTTGCCATCGGTGGGTATACGCATTTGTGAAAAGAGTTTATATATGTATTACTTGCAGATAAAAAAAAATAGGCCAAAATGTTCAAATTTTAAACACAGCAAAAATTTCAGTGGCTTTAGGGGAAATGGGTATTTCTACAAACAACGTAATAGCCCTTTTGTTAACATCTTGGTAGGGGATAAAATTTGACTATGTCTATGTTTATTTATTTCCTTCGCCTTTCATTTTGAAGTCACTTTCGTCTGCAACTAGGAGTCACTAAATTGTCAGGGTCGAGTCAGAACTTCGCATTTTTAAACAGTTCAATAGTTTATGCATAGTCCGATTCACACTTGTTCAATACAAGATACAGGATGGCTGGAATCCACGGGATATATACGGCCTTGTAATTACACTTGTTCAAATAATATTATATAAGCGACAAATCGACCAATGTTTGGTTTGATAGGTTTGGCTTTAATTGAAATCGGTTTACAAGATGAACAACTAATAATGTCCTGTACAGAATGTTTTTGAAGGAATCGTAATTCAACATCATCTTGTCGGATCGAGAAGCCACTCATAAAAACGCAGAACGAGTTCGGCAAGTTTCCCTTTCATGGAAAGTCAGATTTGCCATAAGAAAGCAGCAAAGAAACTCAGAAAAGACACATTTTGACGTTCTAATTACTTCGACTTCAATTAAATCATCAGCAGGAGGTAATGTAACGTACAAAGAAAATAACAAATATATATATTTTGAATAAATGAAGAGAGAAAAATTTGCTTGCCTCCACCGAGATTCGAAACCGGGACCTTTGGGTTA